>JAZHYW010017378.1:40000-79632 GCA_037355805.1 Ixodes ricinus
GTTGGGTTGGACTTCGTTTTTCGCTTTTTTTCGTTTTGGGTTTTGGTATATCGAACGAGGTAATATAGTCGTTTTTCTTAATGCAGTGATGTGAAATGCCACCGTGAATCACCTAAGCGATAGCTTATGAGACACTTTGCAAAGATTTCGACCTCGTTACCCGTCGACGCCTCCACAGAGAAAAAAAATGATCATTTTTTCCACTCTTGATGCGAGGCCAGGGAAGTCGGGTTTTCCCATCGGCCGCCCCGGCATCTTGCTAGTAAAGACGCGACGAAAGGGAAGTCTTCCGTGTCATCTGTTTGAAAGTACTTGTTTTCAAACATTTCACGCGTTATGCGAAATCCTACTTTGGCGGTATTCAGTTGCTACGCGTAAAGTTGGATGATTTTAAAAAACTTCCATGGTGCTCACTCATTTCACGGATCACCGATATCTTGTGAGCGGTCGTCAGCGGTATCCAAGACGCCAACCGCAACGGCTATGAGAGTGAACAACTTCGCACCTGCGTCCTCAGATACTTGATCGGCACCAGTCCACTTGCTTTGTGCGACCGTGCTACAGCTATCGCTTTTGTTTCTTCGAACATAGTTGTTCGAAAAATACGACTTTTTCTGATTCTAGGTAAACAATGTTGCTTGAGTTTCGTCTTCTATTTTGCTTGCATGTCGACAAACTTTTCTTATGCGATGCTTCAGCTTCTAACCTAGGGTTGTAGGGCTCCACTGCAAGGTTTTTTTATATTATTATCATCTCCATGTATCTTAATATATATTATTTTGCCATTGTTTGCCGTCCTGTAATTAGGTGAACAATACTAAGAAATATAAAATGTAGTATTTACAATGTATTTTACCACATTTGGTGATTCGCACTCGATGGGCATTTTCAAACTCCTTGACTCCGTCGTTCCTCAGTTTCTATTTAATGCGTTAACATTAGTGCCTTGGTAAATCGGGCTGACCTTGGACTGGTTTGGAGCACATGCATTCAAAGTTCGCAACGTCGCCAAGGGAAGTACACGTAGCAGAGCGCGTTGAAAAGCTACAGAGTAAACGGAAAGAATAAACCACCTAAATGACGAACCGAGACACATACAATGAGCAGCAAGTATTTATGAGATGCCCATGACGCTACGTCCTTGAACTTCAAAGAATTGAATAAAAGAAGGTGAAAATACTCAAATTAAAAGAATCTGAAAGAACTGCGTGTGTCTGTGTTCGTCCTTACTTGATTTATTTTCTGTAGCATTGTCTAGTTTTTCAACGTCGCTCTGCTACGTGTACTTTGAGAAATTTGATTTATTCTAAATTCGAGTATTTTCGTTGTCTTTCTTTCAATTCTTTGAAGTTCAACGTCGTAGCGGCATGGGCATCTTATAAATGTTTGTTGCTCATTGAAAGAACGGTGTGTGTCTCTGTTCGTCCTTTAGGTGTTTTATCCTTTCTGTGTATTCTGTCGCCAAGGGATTGCTCCACAGCCCCACTGGTTGTGGAAACTGGCTAGGAAACACCTTTTGCAGTACCGACAGATGGCGGTGGGTTGCATATTTCGAAAGTTTAGGTTGTGGGAGCCATCCCTTGGCGCATCTCCATTCCTGTCACTCTACCAAATGTAGTTTCTCGTCATGGAAACCCCGGCTTCGTGTTGTTCCTCCCGGATGGGCATGCAGCAGGCGCGGCCCTACCACATGGCGCCCAATCGTGCTTTTGCTGCCCTTCTGGAGGAACAACACGAAGCCGAGATTTCCATAACGAGAAAGTACATTTATTAGAGTAACAGGAATGGGTTGTTAGTATCAACGTAAAACATTTCCGGAGCGTCCGAACTGCACGCCTCCGTGACCACGGTCCGTCTCCGCCAGTTCCGTGGGCGTGTGTCTTTTTTTGTAGGCTTCTGCGCCTCGTCCCACGTGCGCTGTTGCGCGCCTCCAATGTTCTCCAGTTTGCGTGGCCGACAGCGGCCTCTGGCCACGGTGGCAGGCACACTCGCTCCCACAAGGTGCAAGGAGTATTATCAAATGGAGGCCGAACTGAGAATGTCTGGTTATAGGGAGCGACGCCGTGACGTAACGCCTAGCAACAGACGATCGCCGGCGACGATCCCGTTCACCAATTTCGGCGCCGCGCAGTGGGGGACGGCGGGTGTATCACTGGGGTGCGTGTCAACGCCCGGATTACGCCACTTCACGGCGAGTCTGCGGATGGCTTATTACAAAATATTGACTCACCTTGGGCCACCCGTACTCTCTGTCTCGTGGTGCACCGACGGCGGACCAAGTACGCCTAAGCTAAGCAGTCTCCGACTGCAAGTCGGTTGCTAGGTGTTACGCCACGCTGCCGGCGTGCGGGTGCGCACATTGGACGCCCTCAGAAGCTCCTGTCGGCGGTTTCGGAGGCCTGTCGACGCACACGAGCTTTGGTTTCGTTCTTCGGCATGCCACGCTGTTCTTGACGAGCAGTCGTGTTACCATGTCACCGGGCTGTAAGCGCACGGAGTCGTCGCCCTGTATGCATCACATGTACGCACAAAAGCTATGGCTTTGTCCTCTTCCGCGAATCGCGCGCACACTCTTCATTGGACACGCTAAGTGACCTAATCTTCAGGCACAAGGACGAAGAGGGGTTCTAGGAATGATCATTCAGAGAAAATTTGCTCGAGAGGCTGCATTCACCAAGCTTGGTTATATATAACCGCTGGCGAAATGCTAACGTGTTTCTTCAACAATCAGAATGGCGACAGCTGCAATTTGTTCTCTCATTCTTCATTTCGTGAGCTGTTTGATATGAGCGAAGCTGGCCTTTAAAAATCGTTTTAGGGTTGAGAGGTGGGCAAGCTGGTAGCTGTTAAACATAAAGAGATAAAACAGCGGAGAACGGTGCGAAAGAAAGCGACAAACCGGCCAGGACAGCGCTTGTCGCCACCTTTTGTACCCTTTTGCGTTATTTCTTTTTAGTATATCATAAATACCCACCAAACGTCTAGACTGCAACTGACTGTTCAGTCCCTTCGCTACTGTTCTTCGGCGCTCGATATTCCTATATAAGGTTACAACCTAACTCTTTCTACACGTATGAATCTAGGCTTCCACCACGCAAGGATAGTGTTTTGAGAACGAGTCAAATTTCATCTTCGAAAAGGTGACGCACACATGCAAAATGTGCTAAGCTTCCAAATGCATCGGCTTGAAGTTAAACAAGATGAATAATCGCAAAATGGTTACGAAAGTATTAAAGTATAAAATCTTGGCACATTGGCAGTTATGGACGTTTTTTTTTGTTTTTAATTAAAACAGCAAACGCTAAGGTTGGAAACGTCACTCCAGGGGCAACACTAACGAACGTGCCAGGTAGCAGGCCAGATAAACGCCGAGCTGGGCAAAACACTAACAATCCTTGATTCTTAATTCGGCCTATTACGATCATTCCGTCTATTGCGTTTGTTCCAGAGTACCTGCTTTTGCATTTCTGTTGCTATTCTGCGATGCCATAATGCTGAAATTCTTCACTGAGCTGGATGCAGCGCATGGTAACTCATGCAGAAGTGCTGCAGCACTGCGAGCAGCCGGGCTAGAACTGTTGCCGTGCCATAAGAGTCATATGAAATATAGGAGCAGCAGTGAAGCCAAAATAAGCCACTTTTATATCACTTTAAGCCCAAATTCTCCACATAAAAACCCCACAACCACAACTAAAACGTAATTCTTGCATTTGTTTAGAGGTTGGGGCCAACATATGGAAGATGACTGCCAAAGTACCCACTGTGAAGCTTAACTTCGGCACTTGTTTGGCGGATTACAACCAAGATTTACGACTATAACCAAAGACTGTCAAGGTTGACAAAACCTTGGCTTCTTTAGGCCTTGGTTAAGTCCCTAAATTTCAAAGCAAAACAAATATATGGGCTAAAGAATGTTGATACTTGAGACTGCGGAGCGCCCCGCGCGCGCCAGCGTAGCCTAGTAATTAGCCAACAGTAATACATGGCTTGACACTTTGTATCACACCGGCCGCTATTGTGAAGCGTCCTTCCTCTGAGATCTCAACTTGGGATCAAGACGTTTACATTGATCCTGAATCTGTGCTTCTCCTAAAGGCGTAGCAAGACCACCAGCATTATTATCGTCTGCCGCATCTTCACGTCTCTGTGACAGTATTCGCAACCTCAAACGGCGCGTATTCGGTCCCCCGTTCACGCGTGTTGGGAGTTGTCTGGCCTCTATGCGGCGCCAGTTTTTGATCCTGCACTTTATAGGCGTCGCAACTTCACACAATTCCTGCTGACTGGTGGCGGCTAATCTGGAGTTTCAAATGGCTTCGACTTCCAGGAAATTACTGGACGTATCTAAAAGCTAGGTTTAACAAAACCCAGCAAAGTGAATATTTTTGTTAGATGTGCTGGCAAACAACTATGCATTAACATGATTTGGTTTATTAGGATCGTGCATAATCGTGTTGTAGACGGTGAAGCACCAAGCTTTAAAATGGTAGCCGGAGTGTCTGGCGGGTATGGAACCAACTGTATGTTGTTAGCAGGCCTCTTAGCAAGCGTGCAGATCATGTAGGCTCTCGTGAAGTTACTTGATTATATAAAACTAACTAGCCAACCTTACACTTATTCGTGTCTAGCAGCCGACGTGTATCACTACGATGTTTAAGAGCGCATTAACAAATCACCTTAACCAACGGTCTTGCCCTTATGCTAGGCTTTTTTCGCTTCTTCATCTAGCCGGCCAGGTAAAAAGCGCGAAATAATAAAAAATGATACTCACGTGACAACGCGCCAGCGCATAGCGCATCCAGGTGCTTCAGACGAGCTTTGAAGAAAACGACGTCCATCTGATCGCCGACACGTTACAACGAGGCAGTGCTTTGTACTGTTGTAGACCCTGAAGATAAGAGCGAGCACTCCAGCGCGCCGCAAAGCCCTGTTTCGAAAGGCGACTTTAGACATCGTCGTGGAGTTCGTTTCTTCAAAGCACGTAAAGTCTCAGTAGCGCCGGTAAGCGCTGACGCGCGGGGCTGCGTAGTCACGCTCTTGTTTTTAATATTTTCTTTGACCTTCTATTCACCAGGCAAAAAAGTTAAGTAGCATCGCAATGGGGATATAGTAGCGCCTTGAATTACTGTTTTTCAATTTATTCTGCACAAACATTCCCATTCACACTGCGCCCTCTGTGGGAAACGAGTAATAAAATCACTGGCATTGTAGTCTAAATCTGTAAACAACATAATTACACTCGAGAGAAAAATAATCGTTCGGTCTTCCTAAACCGTACGCTAACAACATGCAGGTTGGTCTCCTTCGCCGCTAACCGCCTCTGATTTACCTTTTTGTGCATCTTATTTGGGACATTTTGCACGAGGGGCGTTCATGAAGTTCGTATTATCGGCACAACAAAATTTAAAGGAGTCGGAACAAAACAGGCATCAGCATGAGCGCGCGTCCCTCTGGTTTCCGCACAGGCTACAAACATCGCATGCTATAGTAGCTCGGAACGCCGCCAGGGAGTCGAAACAAAATGGCACCACCCGTCAGTGCCAAGCACTTGTTTTTTGCAGTGATCCGACGCCTTTTTCATTTGAAAAGAAGCAATGCCAAGGAGATTCAGTCCAATCTGTGAGCGTTGTTCGGGGACAACGTCCCAGTTTACGACATTTTTGGTTAAATGGCACAGACACTTCGAGTGTGGCCGTGCTGAGGAAAGCATTCGGTTATTCGCATCAAGCATTGCTGAAGGGAGCGACTCGAACACTCAAGAAGAGAATTTCTATAATAATGGCCTTCGGCATGTGGCGCATCGCTGAAAAAGTGGTGGTAACTTTTGGTGGCGAAAATGAAGAGGAAGTCTCAACTCCTACTCGAGTTTGATTGCTGAATCTCTATTCCTTCGTGACAATATTACGAACTTATGAACGCCCCTCGTATACTGCGAATAATGTTCACCGTGGCAATGAGATGCAGTAAAAAATGGTTCTGCGCAAAAGAAACAACACTAGTAGTAATCACCGCATCACTGAATAGAGGTCCCCGCAGGAAGCACGGGGATAAGAGTGCATTTCTTCTTCACATTGCCTATTCCGAGGCCGGTGCTCCCTTCGCAGAACGTCCCCCAACGCCAACGCCCAAGCAACGCCACGAACCGATCAGGCTCAAATCATGACAGCAACAAAAGCGTATAGTCCTGGTAGCTCGTCGCCTCAGCGTTTGTACATGCTAAGCCAACCGCCCACAACGAACGCGGCGTGATTCCGGGCTCTCTTCAAGGGCGCCATTTCTTTGGTCGGTAAAAGCAAACGCACAAAGAGGCTACAAAAAGGTTCCATCGAATCGCAGCCTTGGCTGCAGTCGGACATTATACAAAAACGGAGCGAGCACAGTAAAAGCACGAAGCGCAAGTAAGCATCTCTAAGCCTCGTGCCAGTGGCGTGATCAAAAACCAAAGGGGTCGGATCGGCAGACATTGTGGATGGGGAACTTGCGCACCACCTCAGCATAGATGATTTGAATATCGCTATTAATCGCCATACCGTTCGGGGAATTTATATCACGCGACTTACCACTCCAGAACTTTACCCTCAATCCCGCGGAATACAAAGTGTACGGATCGCAACAATAGATAAAAAATATTGACCGAACCTTTACGGGGAGTGTGTTACTTGTGGTTGGCTATATTTTTTGATTGTTTTTTCAGTTCAACTGAGAGTTGCGCATATTTTTTCAGTTCGACTGAGTTGCGTTTTTCAGTTCAACTGAGTTGGCAAGAATATTTTAAAAGTCCCACCGCAGAGTACCACTTGCGGTAGCTTCCTAAATTTGCTTACACATGGCTGAATCGACATGGCTTCTTGTTTCCTTAGGTGAAAGAAAGTTTACTTATTCCTCGAGGAAATGACAAGTCCTGACGATGTTATAGGGTGCGCACTCTTCAGGACTAACCTATTCGACTTCCGCGGTCCATATAATCTGGGAGCGTCGTTTAAAACCTGACAATCCCCTCGCAGACGCGTTCAAGTACTTCGTGAACGGCAAGGAATCGGCGGTGGGCACCAACCTTCCTCGGCGCCGTAGATACGCACCGAACTACCCCGTACAGAGATCGCCGAGGCGGGCCTACCATTTAGCAGACAATCTTCTCCGAAAATTTTTATTCCGCTTTTTCTTTGCGCGACGCGAGTCTCCGCAATCCATGATACTGCTTCCAGCGCACAAGATCAGACACACTTAAAAGTACTTTCACGCACACAAAGGAAGAACACGCAAAAAAACAGCCGTCACACAGCGCTGACTAACAACTCGAATATATTCTGCATCATCTTCATCTTCCCTTCACCTGATGCAAATGGAGGCGAACCCAAGAAAACCCCGAGGAACGTATGAAAAAAGAAGAAGGAAAAAAGGAAGAAAAAAAGGAATGGAAGGACAAATGGAATAAAACAAAAATAGAAGGAAAAATAATAATGAATTCTGTACAGCGGACGTTGCTGCTGCGCTTATTCTAAATAGTTCAACTCTTTTTTTCCGTTAAGGCTAGCGATGGTAGTGCTAACACACATTCTATCTAGCCTTGCTAATGTTAGCGTGGTTCTTAACTATTTCTCGCGGCCAGTTTGTTCCTGCTCCGTCCTAGAATGGTGCATTTGGACCCCGAGGAGGAGCACATCCACAATCTCTTGCAGTGGATGCCTAAATGACCCGAATCGGCATTTTTGGCGGTACTGTTATGCTCTCTCGCAGTCGGTCGTTTAGGACAGCGACCCGTCTGTCCGATGTAACGCTTGCCACATGCGAGGGGGGGAAGGAGTAGATGACTCCTTCCATTGCAGGACACGAACTTGGTCTGGTGGTTTTTGATGCATCCAGCTGGTCGACTAGATGTCCAATCCACCTTCTCAGTAGCTAGCCAGGTGCCATTCGGCGCGGAGAATACAACGTCAACGTTGACTCTATTGGCCAGTTTCTTGAGCTTGTGGGACAGGTTGTGGATGTAGGGAATCTGCGACCGGCCTTGCGATGCGGTCTCTTGTTCTGCGTGTAAAAGCTCCTTCCTGCTTAACCTCCCTGAGTAGGACTTCGGCAACTGAAGTTAATAAAAACGTGGGAGTGGCCCGCTGAAATCAACCGAGACATTTGCGTGTTGGAAACTCATATGGACAGTGTGCTTGGCAAGATTTTTCAAGAGAGTTTTTTAGGCAGAGTTTTACAATGCCTTTTTGACCCATCGATTTTCGCGTGCTTTAACTTGGTTGCGTTGGTATTCAAGGTTTCGTTCCCAGATCACAGTCCACATTGCATTTGTACGTGCCGTAACCTGGCCCATCGCTTTACGGAGATGGTTACCGCGCTGTCGCCTTGCGCCACACTTTTGGCAGACATCAAAGTAGGCTAGCACCGTCTGCCAATGGCATCGTCCTGCGATCACCCCTTCTTGGTGGCGTTGGTGGGGTCTCCAGATAATAAAAATAATTTAACTTTTTAAAGCTTTGTTCGTGAAAGTACACTTCGGCCAATTAAAAGCACGACATCGGGGCGTTTCTAGAGCATCCCACGGATTTGCTCACTAGTGTACCAAGAGTCGTGGCGCCCACCTAACACAAGATAAAACATAGGAGAACCGGAAATATTTATCTCCCGCCGACATGGAAGCCGGAAGTCGTGTCTTAAATGTATAAAATGGCAGTCTCAGGACTACTATAATTGCAAAAACTTTAAAAAACGTAAGACTACATCATTTTTAAGGATTACCTTTGAGACTTTGCACGAACACTGCGCCTAACCGATCGTATTTTTCTTTGGTCCTAATAATGGATTATGGCTAGCGACACGTCAACGTGCCAATTGCACTTTCGAGCTGTGTGCAGTTAGTCCTAATACTACATGTTGCGTTTAAGGTTGCCGTTTTTGAAGTGATATTTTATTTTCTGAATTTTCCTCGGTTCGGGGACTATGAACATTCCCGTTCGAAAACGTGGCGTCGTCTATCAGAATTACCAACCACCGAACATCCTCGCCCGGAGTCGGTAAACGATTTAAGAAACGTTCCACAGCAAACGTAAGAATTCAGATATAAAAAAAAGCATTCTAAACGATATCTGAAACCACAATCGAGGAAACTCACACTTTTAAATCGTGGGCAGACGCGCGCCCACCACACTGCCAACACGTTAAGAGTTATAAAATTACATTTCATGTAATGCGCTCCAGCCTCCTCTGAAAATGACGATGTTATTCCCCTTTTTTTTTTGTGAACTATAAAAATATTAGAAATCTCAAAGTTATTTTTCGTATAATTATGCCGTTGGAAATTTTGGAACCTGTTCAATTTGCGCATTGGGACGTATTTCTTCACAGCGTGAGTGGTAGTGCCAGATTTTTAAGCACGGTAATACTACATAGCTACTACTGGACAACAAATGCTAACACCGCAGTTGCGTTTTTTCAGGTTCGGCTGTGAACTGTGTTTTGTATTTGCATGAAACGCACATAAGATTATTTTTTGGTCGAGGGACATCCCAAAAGTTTCTTCCCCATGGTTTAGGTAACAGAATACACCTAACTCCTTCATTATATAGCGCGATCTTTTTATTACAAACCATCTACCGACCAACACCGGGTGTGGGCACTGCGCGTGCGCAGAAACAAGATTCGCCTGAGGAGAAGCATCTGCGCATGTGCAGAGCCGACAGCAGCGCCACCGCAGTGGCTTGACGTCAAAGAGTGGATTTGGTCTATATTTTGTTTTCAGTTATGTTCAACCGCCAGCCAACGCGACGATCTTAAACAGCCAATCAAGAACCGCCAAAAGTGCATAGTCACGGGTCTACTCGTAGTTGTCACTTCGTTCTAACCGGCTAAGCTAATCACGCAATAAATGGAGCGCAGGATGGCGCCATATTCACTATGCGCGATAGGTTTAGTCTGTGACAAAAAACGCAAATGTTTGATGAGCGCCGTGACGATGTATTTTTGGCGGTTCTTGATTGGTTTCACTTTCTCGTAGCGTCGGTCGCGGTGGGACCTAAAGTTAATCTCAATATTGTGTAATGTCATTGGAGTAAGATTAGTAGCTGCATGCTGTTAACATGGTTAAAATATTGCCTCCTTCTTTGGGTTTCCCTAGTTAGACTTACAACACATGTTAGTTCGCGTTCAAAGTCCTCCGAATAGTGATTATTAATATTTCCTAGATGCACCTGTATAAAAAAACAGCACACTAATTATATATATATATATATATATATATATATATATATATATGTATATATGCGCAGGTGACAAAAAATCTACAGTTTTTTTTTTAATGCAAAAATAAAGTAGGCATCGCCGAACGCCCATTCTCCACTCCAAGGTAGCGCTAGAGGTCACAACCAGATGCCAAAGTTTCAGCCCGATCTGACACTTTATTCAAAAGTTATCTGTGACTTTTTGAAAAATTTCAATGGGAAAATGGCGTCCGACGGAGTTTTCCAATACATGGGGCTCTATGGCACCAGAAACCTAAAACGGGCAAAAGTAGGCTCGATTTTCCCATTGAAATTTTAAGAAAATCACTTATAACTTTTGAATAAGGTATCGGATCGGGCTGAAACATGGCATCTGGTTGTGACTTAGAGCGCTACCTTTGAGCAGAGAATCATCGTTCGGCGATGTCTAGTTTAAATTTGCGTTAAGAAAAAACCTGTAAATTTTTGTTTGTGACACGCTGTATATATAGAGAGAGACAACATGTTTCCAGCGCACATGTATGCAAGAATAGTCGACAAGTACACAGTACACAATGTTAGGGCCATACATTATTTCGCACTCCTTACTGATAATTCTAAACCATGCGCTTATTCCTCTTTTTTTCTGTTTCAAATTTCAGCCACGAGGCCCCGCCAGGTTTGGCTGCACACTCGGACGGGGAACCTCCCAACCTCCCTCCTTCGCCTCTTTTCCGTACAAATCGGTTTCCTTTTCTTTAATTTTCGATACATTTTGAGACAGGTGTCTAGGAATTTTTATCTATGAACTGCCAAAATGCTCCCATATTCGAGCTGTGGACTGCTGAGGGCTTGACACCTAAAGAATATAGTATGCCGTGCGTTGCAGATACGGGTTAGACTTAAAACAAAGACAAAAAAAAAACGTAATTCTTGATGCTTACTAAGATACACTGATGTCCCCTAAAACCTACCGCACAAAAAAAAAAAAAAATCCCAGGAAGCGGTTATATTAGCCACCTCGGCTGCTCTGAAAAGAAGTTTAGTTTCCGAAAGATCCTAAAGTGGCGAGTTAAAAACCCTGCCAATGTGTCCGTAATCTGGCGGATGTTTATCGGAGGAAGCTCAGTGTGACCAGGGATTTGGACGCTCGTTAAAGTTTTCCAGGTGGTGGAAATTAATCCTGAGTGTTCCACTCGGCCATCCCAGTCTCCCAGATGCCCTTCCATGGTTCAGTCCTTAAAATACCCATATTTCTTAGGGATGGTCATGCTAGTTGAAAATACGTAAACATCCCACCTAGATTTGCAAGTGTTTTCGAACACTACGAACACTGCGCCATTTATGTTTGTCCCATCCCTCCCATCATGTATATTTGTAAACCCTAGTGTTCACAACACCGGACAATATTACACTAATGAGTAGTTCCTAGAAATTACGCCAGTCATTCATGTTCTGTAGCTTGTGTGAGTAATTTCAAAGCCTTAATATCGTTGATAAGATTTACACGTGCCGGAAGTGATGTGCGCATTGCGATGAACGCGGATGACTAAGTTCTTATGTGCCTTTCAGTGACAAGTTCAAGTTGACTCTTTAAAGCGGCCAGTTTCTTTTTGTGAAACATCAAAACTCAGAATTTTAACGCCTGCGAACATGAAAAGAGAGCTCCGTTTGCCGGCGTTCGGTGGTCCAGCGCGTTTTAACAGTGAGTAGACATAAAGGCAGCTCGCATTTCGTCTACCCACTTATTCACTCCAGAGCCCTGCGCTCTGTTATCACTGCTTACTCTCATTTCCATATCGACCTCAGTTTTTACCCTAATTATCAATATTTTGTAAATTAATCTTTTTTATCTATGTACATTGCGTGGAGCTGCGGGCAGGAAGACGACATTGGTTATTTTTGTTTGCATATTACCTAAAAGGAGCATTGGAGGACACCAACAATCACCCCTTGGATAAGTTTCGGAATTGAGCTCTTTCATATACACTACTGGTTTTGTCAAAACACTTTAATCCTGAGTAAAAAAAAAGTCAGTTCCATGTTCGTAATAACAGATTTCCTCTCCGCATATAGTTTTGTTCATACATATATCTTTGATTTTCTGTCTCATAATCGGCCTAACGTTCTAAGCTGCTCCATGTAAAGAATCATTTCTGAAGACATGTAAACAAAATCATCTAGAGCAGGTCCCTTGTAACTGCAATAAACCCAGGCTGGTCAAGACGGAGTTATGAGTCGCGACGAAGTCGCATGCGTGGACTTTGTATTGTGTTTTTCCTACACCAGTTCAGTCGTCTTTCTATCCCGTCGCGTGCGTATACTATATGTGATTGTTGTTGTGGATATACTATAGTGAATAGTTAATGTGTATACGAGGCAGTACAGGGAATTACATCTCAAAATAATAATTTCTATGTGGCAGGGACTAATTCAGCGGGGGAGGGGGGATAGTGAGGCGACCGCCCCCCCCCCCCCTCCCCCATTTCTAATACCCAACTCATACGGCAGCTTAAAGGCACCTTTAGCTTAGGTCCCTTAGCTGAAGGTAGCTGTAGTAAACGACGTTCTTTATCACACGATAAATTAACGTAACACTTTAAGTAAATGATGATTGAGTTTCTCTGCTAAACCGCGAGAGAAGCACGTGATAAACAATTATTCCTCGAAATCGGTTTGACGCGCAGTTTTTTATTATTGTGTGTGAAATATCACATTTAAATCCTAATTATTTACTTGTCTTTGCTTTTGCGGCACTTTATGTTTTTATTCTCTAAGTCCACGGGCGCACCTAAATGATTCTTGCTTTAGAACATCTGACCCATCTGGCCACACTGGCCCTAAAGCATCTGCGCTCACGAGTTCCCATTACGAGGTGGGTGACCTTTTTCTGTTTAGCAGCTCCATTTTTACCAAAGGTCTCACTGAAGTAGCTAAATAGTGCCCGGCAGAAACGAACAACGTTGGAGTCTCACGGTTACGCTAAGTCTCGCCATCGAGATTGGTGTAACCACAGGGATAATAGGGCGCGGATAATAATGCGGAGGGCTAGTTCGTCTGCTTCTTGCACGCAGGGGCAGGGTGTAAGATAGACAGGTGGGGAAACGGCCCACAGAGGCCTACCGCAGCGCCGTGACCGGATTGTGTACTCGTCTGCTTGCGGGTACCCTCGATTTGCGACAGATGGCGCTGCGGCGAGAAGAAAAAAATCTCCGTCAGTTTAGCCGGTCGCCACCGGTCGCCCCACTTGGTCGGCCACCCGGAGTGAGAGTTCGCGGTGCTCCACATAGATGGCGCCACAGGAAAAGAGAAACCCGGGGGTACACAATCGGGTCGCTCATTTGGCTCTCGTTTCCCCACCTGTCTATCTTACACCCTGCGCAGGGGGTAGCGGTGACGTCAGAACGCCGAGCCCTGATTGGCTGATCGTGACCCCTATCTGAGCGTCGTCTGCTCCTTTTGCAACGTCGTCTGCTCGCAACGTCGTCTGCGTCTCTCTTACCTTTCCTGCGGCTTTCGGAAGTGCAGAGGCCAGATTCACGAAACTATCTTACGCCAAAAATATGCGTAAGACAAAACTTAAAAACAAATTCGTATTCACGGACCGAAATTTTCGTAAGTTTTGCGCAGGTTACGACAAAATCCAACGACAGCTCCGAAGCTACGCACTTGTTACGATCAAATCAGCATGGCCGACAGCGTCGCGGTCGCCACGACCAACGGACGTTTATTTTTCTACGTGCGCTTCTCTCGCGTCCCGACTTCAAGCAGCAAGAAAAAGTAAAAAGTACTTGAACCAGACCACGACGAACAAGAACGCTGGATCCACAAACACCCGGAAAAAGCTCCAACGGCCACGATTCCACCGACACCGACCAAGCGAACTCGGCAGATAGGCCTAGCAGCCACTCCGACTCGGTAACCGTCTGCCCACGACCGGCTGGCGTGCTGAATGGAATGTGCCCGCGCGACCCTTGCTGAACCCTTCCCGTATTATACTGTGATCACTGACCTCAATTTTAGATTAAGAGGTTAATCTCTTCCTCTTGTCATCTCCTTGTTTTCCGAGGCAACGGTGACTCTCGTGGGTGAAAAAGCGGTGAATATCCGACAGACGCAGGAAAGGTAAAGGAGCCATCGCTTTGACTAGCAGACGTAAAGCAGACGACGTTAACTGCGCCAACCCGCCGACGCCGTTAAAGAATGAGGAGTCTTGCCGCACACGAAAGGGGGGAAAAAGTATTTGGGGAGGGAACTTGCGGACACTACTTGAATAGGGTCAGCTGAACAATTACAAAAAGAATAGGGTCAGCTGACCCTATTCAAGTATGTACCAACTGGCTCAAATTAGACCTGTAGTGCGGACACTAACACGCTCACTCTCGGTTCTTAGCAAACAAACCTCGGCGTCTCGGGACACCTCGCCAGTGAGTACTTTGACTTCCCTCCTTGATGCGCGTCTGCTAGTTGTTCGACAAAAACAACAAACCGCTCGAGTTATTTCGTCTGCCCTCTCTGAAAGGCGAAGCCGACCTCGCTCGTAAAGACCTGCACTTCCGAAAGTCGCAGGAAAGGTAAGACAGACGCAGACGACGTTGCGAGCAGACGTTGTTGCAAAGGAGCAGACGACGCTCAGATAGGGGACCGCGATCAGCCAATCAGGGCTCGGCGTTCTGACGTCACCGCTACTTCCTTTCTCATGCGCAGAAGACGAAAATGAGCCCACTTGCGAGGCGTATAGGTCCTGGGCGGAAAGTCGGACGACTCGTCTACAACCTCGAAAAAGAGCTCGCAGTGGTCCATCGCATTCGGGTTCGTAGCAGACATTGTTTTCCATGTGCCGCCGCTGCTACCTGCTAGCAGGTGTATGCGTTCATTGATTATGCATTATTCCATCACATTTGTGTTCACAATCATTTTATAATTTGCTACATATATATATTCAATTTGTTATAGTGCATTAAACAAGATATATTTATATATCTGTCAATTTTATTTTGAGTTTGTGGGTCCGACGCTACTCCCGGTATCTGTAAAGGGAGCTTTGCAAGCGCCGTTTACTACAGGACCTCCCTTGGTGAAAGGGACCTTTATGCACCGTGTGTTCACGATCCCCAGCTACCTTTACCACGGGTACCTGTGCCAAATGTACATAAGCGTCAAAGTCAATTTTTAATACAAAAAATCGACTACACCAGGTTCATTTCTAGAAAGAAATATTTAGTCTTTGGGGACATTAAAGTATTAGGTAAAAAAAATCAACCGGGACTTTTTTACTGGCCATTTCGTTTTTTTTTTTTTCTTTTTCAGTACATGGTTTTGTCCCATATTTATTTTATTATGTTCCGCGCTACTTATTGTTTCGGTTTTCAGCAGATGAATATTTGTTCAGTATGGAAAAAGGTGGCAGACATCATATTGGTCTAACAAAACGGCTGCTGGTACCAAGTACGGCGTAAACGAAGGTAGATCTCCCTGTACATACTGTTATATGGAAAATACGATTGTACTTACGGCGACGAGAGTGGGTGCGGAGGCCGATATAAGGTACCTCAGTACTGAAAGTAGCGCCATTGGTTGATCCCCTGTTGCTCACTCGTATACTCCGCCGGCGTGCATACGTACACAGACACGTTACCGGCCGCTTGTCTAAGCTTTCTTATTTTTTTTTATCGGTAGAACGTATGTTTTGAGTTTTTTTTCTTTAGTAACGCCATCGAAATTCCGCTACGACATGGCGTTCCAAGATCAATTGCGCGTCTTCACAAAACGCTCGTTGGCGTTTTTCATCTCGTCGAAACTTCGGTGTGTAAAGACAGAAACGAAAAAGACTTCTAACGAGTCGGACTGCGAAAGCATTAGTATACGTAGCGTATTCCTACAAGCTGCGCGGCGTGCTGAGCTCGGCCATGCGCCCTCTCCGGAGTCTGCCCGGGCGGGATCTGCTGGCTCTGCTGCCGACCGCTCCCTCTTGCTCGCGGCCGGGCCGCTGCGCCATGGAGAGGGCTTCTCCGTTTTTGGCGTTTGCAAAACAACATACGCGCGATACAAGCCAATTTATTTACCTACGCGATCATTCACATAACGATAGCTATGTTTTCGCCCCCTAGAGGTTGCAGATATGTTTGCCGATTACTTCAGTGACTGTTGGTCCACCGCTCAAAATGCCGTATACAGTCTACAAATATTAAAATCAGCTGCCGTTTTTTAATCTAATAAGAGTTGATATCGACGAAATGGCTAAATCATTAAAGAAGCTGAAATCAAAATTATCGACTTGGCATGACTCGTTGCATATTTTTTTATTATGTGTTGTGGTGTTGTGTTGCGCAAACCCGAATTCATTCTTTCTTCCGCCAAAACTTTGTAGATTGGCAGCACAGTTTCCTGACGAGACGGTTAGTTGAAATTAATTTGTGCACTGTTTTAACTTCTCTTCTCCTGTTGTTATTAACAGAGGTCAAACTGATTGTATATGGTTTGATATGGCAAAAAACTGTAATGAAAACTATTGAGTTGTTATTTTATAAATTATTTGCATATGGTTGTTGTCCACAGATTAGCAAATGAATTTAAAGTTACCAACACGTCCTCCCAACCGTGTTCCTATAGAGTATAGTTGCCCAAGAAATTTTTCCCGACTCTGGCGTTCCCCAAGGTTCCATTCTTGGTCCCATTTTATTTTTTATTTTCGTAAATGATTTAGCGTCATATGTTGAAAATGCTAGTTTTTGTTTGCAGATGACATTAAGTTTTTTTATGAATGGTCATACTCTTGTCACCTGAGAAGTTTTACGAAATGATGTGCCGCGCGTAGTTCAGTGCTGTAAAGTGAATAGCTTATCACTGATCCCTTCCAAAACAAATATTTTGTCAATGAGAAGACGTCGTAGTGTATTACATAACGATTATGTATCAAATGGAATTTCAATCCGAAGCATACCTCTTGTAAGATACCTTGGCGTGAGCATTGATATAGGACTGAAGTCCATTTCGCATGTGACCTATATTGTTGGCAGTGGGACAAAGAAGTTGTTAGTGATATTTCACACAATGAAGCGGTTTAAAAACGTTGCTTATGATATTTCTTTATTTTGCTCGCTAGTTAGGTTACGGCTTGAATTCGGTTCTCTGGCTTGGAATTCTTTGTTTACGTTCACGACCACTATCTTCAGCGGCGCTTTTATTTATATTACAAGTTTCTTCTAGATATACTCTCACTGAGGCCATTTTCTGACAGAAGAACAGAACGCGATGTGATTTTTTTGCATAAAATTGTAAATAGAATTATCGATAATGGATCGCTTTTCACCAGTGCTAATATCCATGTCCCCTCCCGATTGACTAGGAATTACTCAACTTTTTATGTCAATACCATCTGCAGATCGTCACCGTCGTCACGGATGCAATCACTGTTCAATCGCGTTGACAATCAGGTATTGAAATTTTCAGTGACTTTTTTGTTTACCGCAAGCGATTTCAAGGGATCGCTACCTATCTGTGATATGTGTTTTGTTTGTTTTGTCTTAATTTGGCGTTTACTCGTTATTCGTGCACTAAATTGAAGACCTTCGGTTTGTTGTTGGGCGTACAAAAATATTAATAATCATATTATTATTATTACTATTTTTGTCGTTAGAAGTTTAAATTTATTATTTCCCCATAAGCACACCAACATTGATTCCACGTTTTCTTTCCTACAGAATATGCCTGCAAAAAAGCCCGGCATTTATACTGTTCGCGAATTTGCTGTCTCCACCTAAGGCAATCCCTCACAACAAAGGTGCCGTTATCCTGCGCTTTGTTCTGTCCATGATTCAGTTAGCGGGTGTGCTCTTCTGGGGCTGCTTGATTGGCTCCACCAAATCACTGCATCGTTTGTGCTCGGATTTATAATGAAACGTAATTTACCTAGATTGAATCGTGAGAGCGTGTTGGTTAAACATCTTGGCATGCGAACGCAAAAGGAGACAAGGGACACACAAAAACGTCAGACACAGACAGGAAGGAATAAACGTGTTACGACTTGAACGCTGTCCGTGTCTGGCGTGTTTTTGTGGGATCCTTGTCTCCTTTTGCGTTCGCACACCAAGAAGGAATTTTCTTGAAACAATTTTACGACTCGCATGACGGTTTAAGTAAATACAATTTGTCTCCGCACTTACTTTTTTCAGCATATTTGTGACCCTATTGTTCTGCATAATTCAGATGAAACAAAACATTTTAATATTTTAGTTTTATTATTACGGAGTTCGGCTCACAAACTGAACACCCCACACGCACAACTGCAATGGCTGTCAGCACTGCGCGTACTGTGGAGTCAGCTGACTCTGGCAGATGCCTATTTATAGGAATCATTCACTAGAGTGAATGATTCCAGATAAATGTTGGATGTGCCTCATCTTGGTACCATTTACGCACTAGAGTCAAATACTCATAACCTGCCTAGATTACTGAAATAGTTTTATTATGTTCCGCATTGGTATTCACTGTTTGACAAAAAAGATGTACACGCGTGTTTTGTTCGTACAAATTATATTGTATAGTGTTTGTTATTCCCATGCGCAGTACGTACAGGGGCACCAGACCCAGTCAAACTATATTGTCGGTGGCTTTTTCTCTGGTGTCCTGAGCACAACAGTGCTGAAGTAATCAAGATCATGTTCAAGTTCACCAATATCTGCGCAGTGTTCTCAACCTGTTGCCGGTATATTCTTTCCAACTGCCAGATCTGCGAAAAAAACAAGATGTTTAGCATGTAATTTTACGTATTTCGTTCGTGCCGGGCGTACGCAAATAATATATTGGCTTATTTTCCTGCAAAGACAGCGGACACAAACAAGAGCGGAGTATACGGCGACATAACGGCAAATGTTAACTACAATAAAACAAACTATGACTGAAATAAAAGTTATGTACTGAATGTATGATTCAATTGGAGCGTGTGTGCGTGCTCCTGTTTCTGCTATACCCTTCGCAATTTTCAATTTTGTGTTTCATTCATTATTCTCAAGTAAAGGTTGCACTATAACTTCTTGCCTCGTCACAAATTTTAGGCATGGAACGTAATCATATGCTTAGGATAAATCACCTCGATGCTCATGACTAGGCCAGACTTACCAGCCAAAATCAGCGCTTGGGCTATGACAGCGCGTCTACAAAGCGCGAGGGGCTGCTATGCTGACGGCCGGTGCTTAGATGGGAGGCCGCCAGCATTCGTTATGCATGCAAAACGTTTTTTTTTGTTTTTTTCTGTCTGGGGGTTATCTTTTCCGGCGCTCCGAAAAACCGTTACCGCTGGGACGAGCGGGGAAACACGAATGATCCCCAGCACTTCGGCACTTAGCCTAGGGCTGAGGATTTTCTTAACAAAACGGCTGCACATATATTCCAGGATGGGAAAACCATCGCTGTGCACGAAACTGCGCGTGGTGGTTAGCAAGGTTTAAAGCCGGCTTGTAAAGTTAAATGTTACGTGTTTTTGTTTTGTGATATAATGCCAAAGCGTTTACAAATGTGCCTCAAACTTTAAAGCTGTGCAAACATTTAGTACCAGTCATCAAATATGGCATCGAAGTTTCCTTCGTAAGGAGGTTTTGACGGTGAGGCAGTTGGAGGTAGTAGCGTGAACGGGGTTTTCTTTAGCTGTGTATTTTGCTCTCGCCACGCACATCAGTGGTTATACCAGAACGTGTGGCATAAAATTAGAAGTTCCTTGGATGATAACCAAATGTTTTGCCGATTGAATAGTATCTACCGTTTGACGAGCGGAATATAACACGCTTGTGATTATGATATCTGCATAGAGATAGTAGATCGACGTTTGCTTTCCTATTTTGTTCTACTGCCGACGTTTCGATGTTTTTCCCGCATTTTCGTGCACTTTTTTCAGTAATTCAATGCATGTTTGTTTTCAGAAACATGATACAAAAGTACTTTTTTTATATTGCACGGGTTGGTACCCAGAGTAGGGTATGCAAGCTAAGTTCCTGCAGAGCAAGCTTTGCAAGAAATTCCACTGCACTTAAAAAAAGGATATGCGAGTAGGTGCACCACTTTAATTCATAATATCACGGCGCGTAGACTCACGTGAACCAAAACTCTAGATTGTACTCCCAAAACGGAATTTTAAATGCCGGAAACAAGCATCATGCGACTTTCTTTGGGGTGCAACGCATGTTTCGTCCAACATATACTGATACAAACCAATGACGATAAGCAATAAACGATGACTGTAAGCCATGTGTCGTAACAGCTACGTCTTCGGGCATAGTGAGATGAACAATTATTTCAAAAAAATTAAAATGAAAAATTAGATTTTTTTTTAGTGTTTCTGATATGATTTTTGTTTGGATAAATCAATGTTCGTTTACTAAAATATTGCGGGTCGACATCATTCAAAAGACAGAAAATTAAATCAGTTTTCCGTGTTATTATATAAATATTTATTTACAAATTCATCAGCACCTTGATTTGATCTGCCTCTTTGTAAACGATCTCTACACTGTTCAGCTATATATTTAAAGAAAATGTAATTAAACAACACGCGTGAGGTGTTTGAGTGCCCTGTTCCCGACCAGCTCTTTTGAAATTGTACATCTCGACAGAATATACATGTTAGGTCTAGGCGTCCTCCCGTTAATATGTAAGGATTCATTTGGGTGAGATTATCTCATGCAAATACAAAACTTCATTTTTTGTGTAAAGTTACTTTATAAAATTTTTGCCCTGTGAGTAAAGCCTTTAAGAAAACACTTTTCTAATTTACTACACAATATTTCTCCTTTTTATGAATATCCGGCCACCTATATTTGTATTAATCAGAAGTCTGAATTCACTACTTTAATTCGTGAGAACCTTGCAAGAAATGACGATTTTCAACTGTTTTAACGTTTTTCATGCAAATAACGCCACGTTTTATGAAGGAAAAGTTCTTTTTATAAACTTTAGCCGTTCATTTCGATATTCTGAAATCAGCAATGTTAAAATATGTGAAACATTCCAAGCAAACATATCGTTGCAGACGATGAGTGAAGATGCTATGAGTAACTGAACAAACTAAATGTTAAATAAGGCGAAATTGGGCCCAAATAAACGTACAATAAGGAGCGGCGCGGGCGTCAATGTCGGCAAAGCGGCGGGATCGAGCGCCATCTGAAGACTGTCGTGGTGATACATGCTGCGGTGGTTTTTATCCACGGTCTGTGTTCATGAAGGATTGTACCCAAAGATACGATTCCGTGTTTTCGGATAAATCGTAAAACTTTGAAATGCACCCTCCGGTAGTAAAATGTTCATTAATTTCGGTTCATTCGGTATACTTAAAATTTTGACCTTCCAATAAGAAAATGGCAATAAACAACTAAGTTTGGTCTGCGCGCAAGGCCCATAGTCCTGATAAAATGTCACCTAAATTTCCTTTTTGAATCTCAGATCATCGACAAAATGGGCCTTGTTGTTTATCTCGTCAAGCTTCATTGAGGACAACAGATCGCTGTACTTCTGGATCAGGATAAAGAACACTGTTACGGTTTAAATTATGGACTATACAATGTATCCTTCTTACATTAAGGGCAAGTTGTGCTTTAGTAGCAATGACATATTTGAAGCTCAGATATTTCAAAGAAAGGAAATAGAAGGCCCCCCCCTTCTATGAAATATCTGAGCTTCAAATCTGTTGAAGTTTCATAATAATTAATTAACCACAACTCAGCAGCCGTAGGGTAAGGTGAGCGAATAGGATCGGGTCAAAAACAAGCATCCCAGAAACTACCTTAAGGGGTTTAGCGAATTTAAGAGATCAACGTATGTCGAAGCAACACTTGTTTGCAAGTTTGTTTCTGCAACAAATAAGTGTCGTCAATAGCCCCTAAGAAAGTGTCTTGGGGGCGCCGCAGTCGGGCGATAGTCAGCACTTACAGCAGCAAAGAAGCGCAACGATGGTCAGTCACCGGCGCGTCTATTGCTTCTCCTACCCGTTTCTCTCTGCCAACTCCAATGTTTGACTGCGTACGTCTCCAGATATATTAAAAACGTACCCAGGTAACACACCAATGTTGGTCCAACATTTCAGTAACATTGGCAAAGACCGGCCTCAAAATCGGACACTATTGGAGGCGCTACCCGATTCAACGTTGGCCCAGTCATTGGTGCCAATGGTAGGGCATTGTTCAGTCATCCTTGCAGCCAATGTTGGGCCACTGCAAAACCATCCAATGTTTGTACCACATTGGCAAGGACCGGTGTAATATTGGACAATACTGGAAGCGCTACCCGATCTAATGTTGGTCGTCAATGATGCCAATGTTGGGCCATCATTTTTGTCCATGTTGGCCCCGTTATTTTGTACCAATCATGGGACATTATTTATCACCTTTTCGGCCGACATTGGTCGTCATTGGCACCAATAGTGGTCCATTGTCCAACCATAATTCCAACCAACATTTGCCCCATTTTAGCTATGTATTCTACTACCAATAGTAGTTTATTCAAAACGTTTGCTATTCCAGTAGTCCATTATCTATCTTACTCTTAGAAATGTTGCTTGCATGTAACGTCATATCACACCGTACCTGCCGCCTTTGCTCCATGCCATGCACATACGCCAGTACCTTCTGATGCATACATTTCATACCATCTTGGCAAGCCGTGATGAGAAGAACCAATTCGCGGGTGGAAAATGTTGACTGCAGACGGTACGTGTTCAGGAAAAAGGCACGAAGTGAAGGCGGCTAATGTAACGTCAATAAAAGCCATTTAGAGGAAACCTAAAAGGGACAAAAAAATCGCTTGTGCTTTGTACCACTCATATCTAGCATGCAAATAACGAATTCAGAACCAATTAATAGTTTTAGTGAGACATTTAATTCAGTTTTTTGTTTGTTATTGCATTATTGCGATTAACAATTTGCTTCAGAAAAAAAAACACGTGCTATGAGAAATAACTGGGAAAGGATAAATCTGGGATACCAAAGTATAATATTATAGCTATATATTTTGATAACTAATATTGTCTATCTTAATAAAAAAAAGCGCCGACCTTGTATTAAGATATAAAGGATGGTTGGACATTTCAAAATGAATTAGGACGTTTCGGCCTTGATAAACTCCTCTACAAATTGATCAAACCCTTTAACAACAATGAAAAATGCACTCGCACAGCTTTTTGCAAAAAGGAAGGTAAACATGCACAAGGGTTTGTTTTGAAATATCCCAGAGGTTTATTTCACTCAGCCTAATCTGTAGGCAGCTACAAACTAAGCAATTCGTAATATGTGAAGAGGTTGAAGTCAGCTGCCGTAGAACTCAGAAGATTGCAAAGCAAACAACAACAGCAGTAATTATTTAGTAGTGCCCAGTAAAGCCCCTCTACCCTGTGAAAAGTGGCCCCATTCATTGTTGTGGAAAAGCTCAAGACACGGGCCGCGCGCCACTTCTTGGAAGAACATGGCGTCTGAAATCTAGCTCAGTGCTGCGCTCTGCCGCCATGAGTTTACCAAGGGCTGCACGTTGCGCATGCCTCGTTCATTGGTGGACCTTGCTCTACTTTTGAGACATGAAGGGGCTTTAGGGCCCAGTCTTCCGGTAGCCGCCATACTTTTTTTTCCGAAATTCTATCAGCAGCCGCCACTCATTGGCGGTACAGTAGGTTCATCGAAGGACGTTTCATCTGAAATGTCTTTCCACGTTTAATCGTTTCACATGTTTCACGTTTTATGAACCTTCGAGGTTCTATAAGAAGATCAGAATACTTTTTTCTTGTCTTTTGTAATGAGCCGCTCCAGACTCACTAAGAAGAAGCGTGAACGGTTGGGCTGGCTCGGTGAGCAAGCTTCTCAGGAATACACTCGTGACGAAATGCCCCTACAGCCTGCAATTCGCATACCGAATGCCGATGAAACGTTAGTATCGACAAAACATGTATCTATGAAACCTTTATCCACGAAAAGAGCCCGTGAAACGGTGCTTTTTCGAAACGCAGGATGAATAAAAAATTCAGTATTGTTCCTGCAGTTGTTTCATGATTTCAGACAGCTAATAGAAGGTGACTGGGTTAGAAGTTCTGGGAAATTATTCTCCGGGCTGCTAGGAGATAAACACTGCCTAATTCTAGAGGTAATCCGGAAGAGTACCCGTAGAAGAAGGGTGAATTTTCGCGAAGTAGGTTGCAGCGCACTTACGATGCCAATACTGGACTTGAAAAATGTAATTCGAGAAATATGTCGACACGGGCACTGCAGAACAACCACTCAAATAAAAAAAGAGAAGGTAAGTTCCCCAGAAGATTTATCCCGATGTAGCACAAGCTGTCATTTGCCGAACTGAACACTTAACGGATCACAAAATTCTCTTGGACTTCTTTGAAGAAATCGCTTGTTGCCGAAATACGGGTAGGACTTTTCGAATGAGATAAAATTTGCCACAAAAGCGAAACCCACAGCAACCCCGCGGGCCGCACCACACGCGAAACGAGGTCTGCAAGCAGCCTGGCGGGCATTCCGGGATGCATATTGTTTGGGCGCAGGCGCAAGACCCCCTAGCAATGGCGCTCACGCCAGATTGGCTGGCTCGTGAAGATGGACGCTGCCGCCGTCAGCATAGGCGACGGTTACAACGAGTTTACGAAGCGGTAGCTTAGATTAGTGGTAGGGTGTCTGCCTCATATGCAGCGGACCTCGGTTTTGGTGCACTTCGGGCTAACTTTCTTTCTCTTTATTATTTTTGTTTGTCGAGGCATTTGGCGATATTTGCATTTCTTTTTTTACAATTAACACTGAAAGCAAAAACGAATGTTAGCGACAGAACTTCGCTGAACTAAATGACGGGGGACTCCCTTCCCGGATGTGCGATGGGGGACAACGGCGCTAGGGCAGTCTTGGGTAGTAACGCGTTACTAGTAACGCGTTTCTGTAACTTCGTTACATTTTTGGGTAACTTGTAACTGTAACGAGTTACTTTTTAAAATGTAACTTGTAACTGTAGTTCTATTACTTTTTCTGAGGTAACGATGAAAGTAACGAAGTTACTTTTGTCGTTACTTTCCAGTTTTTTTTAAATTAATAATCATATCATTGTACGAGTACAATCTATTCCTTGTACTTTCCAAATTGTCTATTCCGAGATTTGGAGTGTCAAGTTGGCCTTGCACAAACTTGTGAATACGTTCTTGCTCACGAGTCACGACCCGAATATAGCCTTGTGCAGATTTGATGAAAAAGAAATCGTTATTTTCACGCACGCGCCTGTACTTTGTGACTGAACACTGACATCTTAGTATCTTGAAGCACCATCTATGTTGCGGTTGCTCCTTTTCTGTGCAAACGCTTTCTAATAAGGTGAATTAACCATGAAACTACATACGGAGGGCACTGCGAATGTTTCGTATTTTGATTTGCGCCACTACTCCGGCGTGGTGTCAACAGTCGAGGCAAAATGTACTGCTGTTTGCGCGGGGTGTGCTCGTTGCTCCGGTTGCGCGGGGTCTTTTCAGTACGGGCAGGGACGTGTTCGCCATCAAACGAGAAAAAATTTCAGACACTAATTTCGAGAAGCGAATGATGCTAAGTTACAATATCAAGTAAAAAGCTTACTTTTTAATTTGATGGAATAAAACTTGGTGAGGGACGTAGTCTAGTTTTTCCTAAATTTTTCGTGTTATAGAAAAGTAACTGAAAAGTAACGTCGTTACTTTTTAAAAGTAACTGTAACTGTAACAAGTTACACTTTTGTTGCAGTAACTGTAACGGTAACTTTGCTACTTTTATCCGAAAGTAACTGTAACTGTAACGAATTACTTTTTAAAAGTAACTTACCCATGACTGGGTTAGGGTTGTCGGCTGGACGCCGCGAAGCCAACTGTGCGGGGTGGAAGAGGGGGCAGAGGGAGAAGTTGGTTGATAATAATACAATGAGCAGCAGGAAAACTGTCGCCGCGAGGCGGCGTGAACGCAGGCGGGGGCTGGCTTAACACGCTCCCCAGTGATACACACGCCATCCGAATCCAAAATCCTAGTTCCCGCGCATTGCTATGTTTGACGGCGGCAGCCTGCATCTCCACGAGCAGCCCATCCGGGGTGAGCGCCGTTGCTAGGGGTTCTATCGCCTCCGCCCACCGTTACTAGAATACCTCAATTGTGGAACTCCTGCGGAAGGGTGTACCCCCCTACTCACTTCAATCCTCCTCCCGTCATTCGAAGCGGCATCAAGATATTCGTTTCATAATTGTGTTTGCTATAGAGCAGAAATTGAACGCCATCTAGGCGCTGTGCTTCGAAATATATGTATTCCATCGGAAACACTGCAGTTACCATAGCGGCCGTCCGGCGCGTTGAGCGATGGGAGGCGAGTCGCGGTGAGTGAGGGAGAGTACCGCTCGTGCATGCAGCGTCTATGAGCAGTTCCGTAACTGAGCTAATCTATTAACGTTTCCTGCGCTGTAAAAATATGCTTTCGGGATACTCAATGGCTAATGCGTCATCCGTCAAATCACGTGATCACGCTACTGCCGTTCCCCGCGCACAGAGAGCGGAGTTGAGCGACAAAATATATACGGTAAATTGTCCAGCGAATGCGCACCTTCTACCACGTTTTCAGCTTAGGGAGAGAGAAAGAAAGAAAGGATGAGTAGATTAGCAACAGCTCCTTTAAGGCCAAAATGGGGGTGGGCATCCCAACAACTAACACAACGACAGGATTGGTCACTTCTACCCAGGGTTGGGCAGTATCGCGATACAAATGTATCGCGATAGTATTTCAGAAATACATTTCGTATCTGTATTTCTGTATCGCGATACATTTTTTCACCAGTATCTGTATTCTTGTAACGAAATACATTTTAGATGTTTCTTTGTATCGCGATACAATCAAGATGAAATGTATTTTGGTTACATTTATTGAGAAATACTCCTCCCCCTCCCCCCCCTCGAAAAAGAAAAAGTCCAAACATTTTTTTTTTTGAGGGCACGAGGGTGAAGGAAGTACTGGGGCATTGTTACTATACTGACCAAGGTTCCTTCCGATTCTCCAAACTATTTTTCTATGCGTCCTCTTCTCTCTTCTGAGAAGTGTTGCGTAGAGGTGGTTGCCAGGGGTGGAGTCGGAGCATCTTCTGCCGCAGGTCCTTCTTGAGTCATTGTTTGCTGGCAGTTGCGTACCAACTTGTTTTTCAGTGGGGGAAAACCAGACTCCCCCCCCCCCCCCATGGCCGGGGGCGGTGCACTTAGTATCCAAGAGTCAAAGAAAGAATAAAAACACTTAGGGACAAGTACAGACAGCACAGTTCTTTAAACTAGCAACACACATTTAGTGATGTCTTCTTCGATACGTATACTATCTCCCTCCTAACTTTTGAAAGTAATGAGGAAGTTACAGAAAAAATTAATAGATTTAAATACGCCTGGAAAAAGGAGAGAATCCGCAAATAGACTACAAGGTAAAAACAAAGAAAAGAAGAAAGAAAAAGGAAACACCATTGACAAAATCAGATAGACCATTTGCTATATTACCCAAGCATCAAGGAGAATGCAGGGATTGGTGTTCCACGCGCCACACGCGCACGCCTTCCCCGTATAAAAGATTCGTAGTAAATAACCAAAATAAAGCGTTGACGAACGCCCGTGCAAGATGCCATTTGTTTAAGGTATTTGCTTTAGAAAATTTACTACTGCTGACGCCAGCACGTGCGGCGCGTGGAACACCAATCCCTGCTTCTCTTTGATGCTTGGGTAATACAGCAATATGTCTATTCATCTCTGGCTTCAGGTAGTTCATCTCAACTCTGGACAACCAAAGAGAAGGAGCAGCGATGTTGTGTTCGTCACCGGCTTTCCTGTATATATGCTTCAATAAACTCTCGGCCGAGCTTGTTCTTGTGTCTTCCAATTATGCTGGTGCCCTGGAACCGGGCTTCACAGTTCTTGCAGAGGCGTTGATGAACAACTATTGGATGAAAAGAGTCGCTTGAAGTACACGAAACCTCGAGGACGTGCTCTCGTAGGCGGGTGTTCAGGCAACGCCCTGTCTGACCAATGTATCGGTCACCGCATAAAAAGGATGGAGCATACCACTCCCTCTTCACAGGGAACGGTCTGATTGGCATGTTTGATGGAACATCCTTTGGGGGCTTCTTTCTCGTTCACCCGTCGGCAAAGTTGTTTTAGGCGCAACTTGCACGATAAGACAATTGAAGTGTTGAAGCGCGCTGCAATTCCCTTCAGTCTGTGTGCAGAGTTGTGCACATATCGAATGGAGATAACACGTAAAGGCTTACTACGTGGAGCACGGGGCCTTTAGGTAGCTAAAATTAACTGAACAAGAATAGTGCTCAGAAGAGCTTGCGGATAACCAGCTTTGAGGAGACGTTCTTGTTGTTTTGCAATGCTTAAGCTTAAAAAGTGAGAACATGAATTGGCGCGAGAAGATGAAAGGAGAGACCGAAGGATTCCATGTTTTACCGACTACAGACTCATGCAGATTTCAAGGAAGGAGGTGTCACAACAGTTACGCCTAATGAAGACGATCTTCCCACAACAGATGAACATCATCTTTGGTCCAGCTTATGAAACCCACCCATCTTCCCGGTTCCTCCAAAAAGCTGCGTCCAATCTTCTCGAATCTTCATGGAAGAAAGTTGTCACCGTTGTGACCAGTTCTCACCATAAGACCCTCCAAACGAAATTTGAGCCTCCGGTTGTTCTATGTGACCATCAACTCACCCGTGGCACCTTGGATCCCCTTTCCAAGGGTCCCAAGTTTTCTCCGAGCATTCCAACTACAAGGGTCGACCAACTAACTTCAGTCCATTCTGTTGCGACTCACATTCCAGAACAAGACCGGCAAGCATTTCTTGATGCTGGAGTCCGATCTGCCTGCGCCCATCCTCCTCTACCTACGGGCAAAGTTACAATCCGGGCTGAGTCGAAGAATTGCAAACACTTCACCTGAAACCACTGGAATCAAATAAAACCGGTTTTTTTGTCATCTTAGATGAAGGTTCCTATGGACAAAAGGTGGGCCAGGCATTAAAATATAATTTTGATACTCTTAAGACTAGGCCTTCAGGCTCTCTCCGCTCAAAGGCAAAGCAAAGCAATCTAACTGTGTTTTTCACGGCAAAAACCCATAAAGGAGGAGTTCCCCTAAGAAGCATCATTTCAGAAAAGGGATGCTGGCAGAAGCCTCTTGCTCTTTTTCTGCAAAAGCATCTGTCATCGATCAGTCTCAACCAACCTTTCCGAGTTGCCAACTCCACAGAACTAGAATCTCGTATTCATGACCTCCATTCTACTCCCAAGGCCTATACCATGTTTTCGTTAGACATTGAGGAATTATATTACCGATTAGATCCCGCATTTCTAATGGATTCTGTGTCAAGTGCCATCCACGAGGATGGCGCTTGCGACTTTCAAAACTCATCTGGGGTATCTGAACGGGGTTTCCTAGACCTTTTGGCCCTATATCTACAATCGACACTTGTCGAACATGGGAAGAAAATTCTCAGGCAAGCAAAAGGTGTTTGCATAGGCTCCTGCCTCGCCCCGGTCCTTAGCGAAATCTTTCTTCTGTATGTGGACCGGGAGATCAAAGCTCGCTTTGAAGACTTAACTCTCGTCTTCCATGTTTTTTGTTACGTGGATGATTATTTAGTCATTCACCAGATCTCAGTTTCTTCTGAAATCTGTAGTTCAAGCCTTTACTTCTTCATTTTCAGGCTTGAGTTTCACAAGGGAAGACAGCTCAGGCAATGGTCTCCAGTATCTCGATCTTCGTCTCCATCTTCTTCCGACCGGCACTTGTATGGGCCTTCCAGCAACGATCTCGGAAACATATTCTTTCATTTTGCAGTTCCCATTCTAGACTGGTAAAACATGGAATCTTTTGGTCTCTTCCATCTTCTCGCGCCAAATCATGTTCTCACTTTTTAAGCTTAAGCATTGCAAAACAACAAGAACGTCTCCTCCAAGCTGGTTATCCGCAAGGTCTTCTGAGCACTATTCTTGTTCAGTTAATTTTATCCACCCAAAAGCCCCGTGCTCCACGTAACATGTTATCTCCATACCATATGTGCACAACTCTGCACACAGGCTGAAGGGAATTGCATCGCGCTTCAACACTTCAATTGTCTTCTCGTGCAAGTTGCGCCTAAAACAACTTCGCCGACGGGTGAACAAGAAGGAAGCCCCTAAAGGATGTTCCATCAAACATGCCAATCAGACCGTTCCCTGTGAAGAGGGAGTGGTATACTCCATCCCTTTTATGCGGTGACCGATACATTGGTCAGACAGGGCGTTGCCTGAACACCCGCCTACGAGAGCACGTCCTCGAGGTTTCCTGTACTTCAAGCGACTCTTTTCATCCAATAGTTGTTCATCAACGCCTCTGCAAGAACTGTGAAGCCCGGTTCCAGGACACCAGCATAATTGGAAGACACAAGAACAAGCTCGGCCGAGAGTATATTGAAGCATATATACAGGAAAGCCGGTGACGAACACAACATCGCTGCTCCTTCCCTTTGGTTGTCCAGAGTTGAGATGAACTGCCTAAAGCCAGAGCTGAATTAGTCAAAGGGCCCTCTATCTAAATTGGTGAATGGTGTTTTTTTCTTTTTTTCTTTCTTATATTTATTTGCTCTTCTACTCTTTTGGGGGTTTTGTCCTTTTTCCAGGCGTATATATATATATATTATTTTTTTCCGTAACTACCTCATTAGTTTCAAAAGTTAGGAGGGAGATAGTAAGTATTGAAGTAGTTAGCAACTAGCAACAAACATCAGTAAATGTGTGTTGCTAGTTGAAAGAACTGTGCCATCTGTCCTTGTCCCTAAGTGTTTTTATTCTTTTCTTTGACCCTTGTACTTTCACCAACCCGCTCTTTGTTCTTTTACTTGGTATCCCTTGGGCGCCGCCGGCCAGTGTTTGTCCTGCCCAGTGGTGGCTTTTTCTGGGGGCAAAACACATGCCTTGCCCCCCACTCTAAGAACTGGGGGGGGGGGCAAGCGCCCCCTTGCCCCCCCGGTTGGTACGCCCATGTTTGCTGGCATCCAACGCCCGCTGCTAACCGTCTCTCTTGCCTCACCGTACACAGTACACCCAGCCGGCAAAGCTGAGTCACAGTCCGTTGCAGCACGAGCCTGGCGGTTGTCGACTTGAAATAGTAGGATGACTCACGCAGTGAAGTTCAATAATTATACGAATGCGTCTGCGGCTGCGCCCGTAATATTGCACGGCTCAAGGGTACGTCATCAGTCGACGTGAACGTGACCCGCTGCTCTGGGGATCCGAAACCCAGGAAGGAGACCAGACGTGGCATCGCTGTTCCGACCCAGACTTCGTACACCTGCGACTCGTCTCAAGCGCGCGGTTTTTCGGAGAGCTCGCACCTGTACCGGCAATATCAGGTCGCAATCCACGAGGTCTCTGTTTAAATGATGATAGGCAAAACTTGAGGACTGTAATTCATGCGTCGGTGGCGGAGGGTCGGCAGGAAGGACCTTCACAACAGGGATGCCACCGTATCGTTTTTTCAACCGTAACAAAAGATAAGACGTGTGTTCCAGAATGCTTCAGGTGGTCCACTATTCTCAAAAATTCCACATGACATTGCCTGCGCGATCTTCAACGAGGTAACTAAAAACAAAAGTACGTATTGTCCTTTCATACAGCAGCGTGGTAACGTTTCGTGTTCAAGGCCACACCAACGGATAAAGAATACCAGTTCATTCCACCGTGACGTCATGTGAACAATGTTGCCAGGGCCGTGGGGATGTTTTGATGGGACTTAGGGTTACAGAATTCATTTAGAGGTCGAAGCATATTCGCATTCCTCGTCAGACAGACAGGATGTCAGGGAAGGAACCACGGTCAGTCCTTGATGGAATGTTTTTTGAGCTCATTGAAGACTCCTCGTCGTCTGAACCCACTACCTTCAAGGCAAAGTGCCAAGCCTACGGAAAAGTAATTTTGGGATCAAAAACTTCCACTTCAAACTTCAAGCTTCATCTCAGTTGGCATCTCAAACAAATTTGAAAAATGTATTGCAGTATCAGTATTTCTGTATTTGTATTTCTGCCTCGCTAAAATGTATTCCTGTATTTGTATTTCCAAATACTTTTTGCCTCTATTTAAAATGTATTCCCGATACGTATCGCGATACATTTTTACAGATATATTTCAGTATCAGTATTTTAGCTACTATTTTAATGTATCCCAGTATTTGTATTTCCAAATACATTTTTGAGTATTTCTGCCCAACCCTGCTTCTACCCAAGTTTCATAGCGCAAAGGATGCTATTTGTGGCCTTGGGCTTTTGGCAGGTGCCGTGTTCGGCATTATCACCAGGTTCGAGACTGTAGCCACGTGACCCTAACCGGAGACACGATTGCCCGAAAACATGCATAGCGTCTACACTGCTTTCAATACTGATTGAACAGATTAGCTCCATGAAGGCCAGCTTTTAGACTCGTTATTTTTTGTAACGGCGTTCACCCGACGATAGTCCACACAGAACCGAAAAGTCCCGTCTGTCCAAGACTACCGGTGAAACCCACGGACTGTTTCAGGGCTGGGTGATGTCGTCATCGAGCATTTCTTGAATCTGCTTCAGGATGGCTTCTGGATGACTTCTCTTTTCACAGAGACACAGCACGGCGACCGATGAACAGGAACCGCGTCATCATAAGTAAGAATTAGATGTTTCGCAACTGTCGTTTGGCGTACCTTTGAGGACGTCGAGAAGCAGTGACTGAACACGGTGAGAAGGTCATTGAGTACTCGTTGCTCTGGGGCAGGCAGCGTTGGATTGATGTCAAACTGCGAAGGCGGCCTTGGCTTGTGTAACCACGCAAAGAGGACTTCTGATATTCCAGCGATTGCTGCTGAGTCCGAAAGTTCGTCGGCGTCACCCACGGCGGCGCTTTCGTAAGGTGCTGAGCCTCCTGTCGTAAGTGTCTGTTACGAGTGCAATCGTGTGTCCGTCTCGGAGCTTCGTAATGCCTCTTGCGACGCCGTTCCCTCTTTATGTGAGCAGTTGGACACTACCTTCTAGCAGAGATGCACCGCAAATGCCTTTTTCGATCCCGACAGGCACAAGTACACTCGAGTGTGGTGGGGAATTTATCTCGTCGGAGAGTGCACGTACTGTAACTGACGTGGCTGCTCTAGTTTTTTGATCCTCGGGCATTACGACAGGTTTCCGCAGCCTCAGCTCGTTGGCTTCCAGGTCGATGACGGCGCTGTATTCGCACAAGAAGTTCATTCCCAGTATAACGTCTCTCGCACGGTCTCGTAGAACGACGAACTTTACCGGACACGTCTCGCCATGAATCTGGACGCAAGCAGTGCATCTCCCGACTAGCGTGATAAGATATCCCCCGGCGGCCCGTATCTGTGGTCCATCCCACGGCGTCGTCACTTTTTCAATGCGCTGGGAAAGCCTCCCACTCAGGACGGAGTAGTATGCTCCGGTGTGCACGAGAGACGACGCGTCATCGCCGTCGATAACAACGTTTAGGTTATTCTTTACCGTCGCTTGAGCTTCGTTTCGGTCTCTTCGAACGTCGAGCGGCGTTCAAACGTTGGATGATCAAGACCCTCCGACGTTCGTGGAGGATCTTGGCGTCGGAAGTCTTCAGCTTCCGCACCTACAGGGGTTGCCGCGCCTAGATTCCCCGCTGAGGAGCGAGGGGCTATAGGACTTTCACGTCGGGTTCCGTTGCATCGGCAATCCTGGACGTCGGGGCGACGGCGGACGGAACTCTCGACTGGACGCAGGCTCGGGAAACTGGAGGTCGTCGCAGGTACTCATCGATCCCCCTAGGGCGTTCACCATAACGGGGGCGCGGGTCTTTTGGATGGAACCTTCGTAGCCCATGTCGTCGGTGTGGGCATCAGCGGGAAGGTGTGGTCTGCTTTCTCGCAGTGGTAGCACAACGGACGTCGATCGGCAGTCCTCGACACGTCGGTTTTCCTCAGCGAGAATCGTTCTGGGCGGACGTACTTGACTTCTCCTTCCGAAAACGAGGAAACTGCGACATCGGAATGTCTCGACGGGGTGGCGTCGTGGCTTGGCGGTTAGCTTGCGGCGGTCGCCGGGCCAGGGCGGCATAGGTCAGCGTCGGCTCTTCGGGTGCGGCCACGGTGACAGGGGCATCAGTTTGGAAAACTTGTCTCGAACATCCTCGCTAATGGAGATTGAGGCCGGGCGCTCAGCAGTCGGCAGAAGATCTTAAAGTTCCTCCCGGACGACATCGTCAATAAGTTCACGAATGCCCGGAATGCCGTGGGTAAAGCCTCAATGGGACTGCGAAACCGCACTGACGCCGGGTAGCATCTGGTAGTGGCTGGTTCTGGCGAGAAGAGCACGCTCGATGTTCATGGCTTTCGTGATAAAACCCTCAATGGGCGTAGGCGAGTTCCGAACAAGGACTCCGGAGATAGTTTCTTTGACCCCTCGCATTAGAACTTTGAGCTTTTCTGCTTTAGGGGCTTGTAGAATATGCGCGGCTGATCAGTCGAAGAACATCTTTGACAAAGCTAACGACGCTCTCCTTGGGGCCTTAACACTCGATTGAAGAAGGTCTTTCGCGCGTTCTCTTCGCTGTTTGCTGGTGAATGTTTTTTCGTAACTCAGCCTTGAGTTGCACTCAGGACATGATCGATGCTTCGTGGTGCTCCGACCAGCTCCGCGCGGTTGCTCCCAAGGCGAAGTCAGCATTCTGAAGACAATGTTCCGGTGTCCACCCGTTATGGCGGGCCACTTGTTCGTCAAGTAGGACCCAGTCGTCGACGTCTTCGTGGCTTTCACCGGGGAAGGGAGCCAGTGTCCGAGGAGCGACGGGCAGGTAGACGACGGAAGGGGCCGCCGGGTCTTGCTGGGACATAGTCGTCGTCTTGGTTTTCAAGTTCTCGTTAAACGTCCAAACTCATGGGGGTTTCCTTAGATGCGGCGGTTGGCACGCGTTTCGGGCTAGCCGACGGGGATCAGCTTTCCGGGACGTGAAAAAGATATAGCCCGAGAGATCTTCTGAAGCCTGAAGGGTACGTTTCACTGGCATAGAATGCGGTACCCCGCACCTCCACCAAAATGTCACGAATGACAAGTGATAAGGCGAAGAAAACTGAAGTAAACTAAACGTTTACTGACGCGTACTTTTGCCCGAAAAGTAAACTGAAAAGGCTACCGCCGCAAGTGTCCATGGCGGCGAAACAGCAGGATCAAACACTAGAGCGAGACTGGCTGCGGCTTGACGAGTGGATACCCTATACAGGCGTGTGCTTCTGGAACATCCGGCGTACAAGGTTCGGCGCGTAGAACATTCTAACCTCAAATCAGCAACACAGTTCCCGAATTTATCAGAACTACACATTCCACATCAAAAAAAAAAATATGTAACCTGCGGCCTGGAATCGAACATTGGCTTTTGGCGTGCAAGGCAATTGCGATAACCGTTAAGCCACGAGCGCGCTGCCTACTTCGACAGCTGCACACGTGGCAATATACATTATATATATATATATATATATATATATATATATATATATATATATATATATATACTGTGGCATTCTCGCTCACCGCTCGTCTGGAGAAAGAAAATATAGTTCTCACATATGCACGATCCATTTTGTCTAGGGTCAAAACATTGATGAAGCACGTGATTCTCTCGATGCCATCATACTTGTCCGGCACTGTCCAAGACTGCTCGGCGTTTTTTTATTTCCTCAGCATTAGTCTTGAGCGTGCTCCCCTAGTCAGCAGAGTAGAACAGCGAGTGCGGTTCTCGCGGGCCAATGGGATGTTTACCTGCATGACTGGTATGAAGTTCTTTGTCTTGCACTAAATATTTCGTGAGTGTTGTAGGCAAGAGAGACAGAGCTACCACAAGCCAGCCTTTGTCGACCTTGGCGAAACACAATTTACCAACTTCGCCTGATGTGCCACTGAGATCGATGGGTACAGCACAGAACCGTACACATGCCGATGGCCACTTAGCTAACAAGTACACCACGTTTTCACACGTGTTTTTCTGACTGGCATATCCACTCTTCCTCCTCCTATGCCTTCTCACATCCTCCCTCATTCTCTTTATCCTCATCAACCCTTCCCTCCCTCCTCTTCCTTCCCTCCTTTCCTGTTCCTTCCTTTTCCACACTTCCTCCTCCTCCACCCTCCTCCTCCTTTCCTCCTTCCTCCTTTCCTCCTTCCTCCTCCTCCTCAGCTTCCCTCCCTCCTCCTCCTTCCCCTCCTCGTCCTGCTCCTCCGTGACACTCGTGACGTCACTCGCGTGACTTCATTATAGGAATATCCCATAATGCAACGCGCGGTTCCGCCGACGACGACGGCGACGCCGCTCAAGTCGGAAACGGGCGCCTAAGAGCTGCGCTCTAAGAACAAAGAAACAAACATCCTTCTGCCACTTCGAGGCAACAGAAGACCGAGTTTTCACATTAGTATTCCGCTTATTATCTTCCGAAGATAGAAGGAAATGATGTTTATTATGACTATAAGCGAGATTTTACTGAAAGCAGCTCTGGATTTCCTGCCAAGAACGTTTCACGACACATACACGGTGAGCTGCAGCGAGCATTGCGGATTACCGCTGTCATTTGAACGCCCAGTGGGACTGAGCACGAGACAAATGAACCCTCATGGAACTCAACCGAAGTGGCGGGTGTGCTGTGCGTGGCCAGCGATACATCACCCAGCAGTTAGCCGGCGGAGCCTTCCCGGACATCCGTAGAAATAGGCACCCACGATTAACACGGCATGGTCCGTAACCGAGGCAGCGGCTTTCTTTTCGAGTCCTACGTAAAGGGACCATAAAACGAGGTCGAAATCGAACTTTCTCTACCGCACGTAGTAAAAGGTGTGAAAAGAAGCCTGAAAACACAAAAAAATAGAGAGCAAGATAAAAAAAAAGCTTTGCTATAGAACTGTTAAAAGAAAACCGGATTGTTTTACATCTTCTTTCCTTGAAAGCTATCTGCCTTTGCGCAGTGATGCATCCTCGGAACCGCCGCACGTTAGCCGAATCCACGTCGCCTATTGGGTAAGAGGGTTGATAATATGGGTAGCCGGCATTTAAACATCTAAACGGTATTATAGCGCACACGTAGAGAGAAGAAATATAGTTTTGAGTAGCGCCTCTTTCCTCATCTTCTTTATTCTCTCTACGCGTGCGCTAATGCCTTTCAGATATTGGGTAAGAGCCTACCTCGCCGGCATCGCGATCATAAACAATAAATAGTCGGCCAATGTTTCCTACTCATTTTGTTAAATAATATTCAGATTCATATTTTGTAGCATGAATAGCGATGTGGCGAAAATTGACGAATTTGATAATGCTCAGAGCCAAGCGCCATCTATCGTTTAGTAAATGAAGGAAGTTAAAAACCCGACTGCGCCTGCTCACTCAACCCTTGAGCGTCGTTTGCTGAACGCAAGGAGGTGGCTGAACGGGTTTGGTCCTGGTCGCACTTTCTTCGCAGAGCAGACTTTTGCATAGTTTGTTATCGATCACTCGGTCGCTATGCCGAAAGGCTGAAGTGAAGCGATGTGCCCGAATTACAGTTTCTGCAGACCGGTGGTTAAAAAGAAACAGTTGCAGTTTTCACCGCTTGCCACTTGATCAACCACGTCGAAGCACTTGGTGCAGGTTCATCGGTTTGAGGGACCCCGGGTCTAAGGTCGTTCGTGTATGCTCGGAACATTTTGACTTGAGCGTGGTTACAGCCATATTCACAGTTTTCTCCACGAATGCGGGAGGTTCTGAAAGCCCTCCGCCGATTCCGATGAAGAACTGGAATCTTCATCGGAAGACTCGCCGCACTTCCCAACAGGCATTCCGGCGTATGGGACTAGTCCCATGCTGTGGCTGTGAGCGCAACATATCTAATTGAATTTCGCTAAGCTGCGATATGTCCATGGCTATCGCGGTGATGAGATGCGCCGATTCAGAAAATATGACTGCGGCATCAGCGTTACCAGCGCAGTAAAACCTACCGGCACACCGCCAACTCGCCGCCGCTAATGATCCCATTCTCCTCACTGCCGAGAGAACTTCCAGTTCCGATGGCGGCGGACGCCACGACCGTCAAAATTACGCCACAGCTTGGTTTTCGGTTAGTTGGAGAGGACGAAAAAGTCGATATTTTATTAACTTTTTGTGTACAAGTTAATAAACCGAAACGAAAATGATGCGTGATCGGTATTTATTGAACATTGAATATATAATGTAAATGTTGTTAGGCAAAAATAGAAAGGTAATTTCATGGTCCATTTAAGTGTACTTTCAGCACAAATCACTTCGCTGTGTTGTCCAGTTTGTTTGTCGATTTAAATGCAGTTGCGTGGGTAATACAAATCAGTAACCCTATATGAAAGCAAACGCAGGAGTTGTGAATTGGGGTACTTCAAAACCAGACGATAAATAGGAATACCCATGGTAATGTTTTCTCATAGATTTAAGAATGAATGTGCTTCTATAGGAGTAACACATCTAGATGATTTTTTTCTTTTAAAATCAGTTACGCATAATAAGGTTGAATTTACCAGAGCATCTTCCTTTTCACATAAAAAAAAAGTTTTGAATTCATTTTATTGTGTAGTTGAATCATATCTGCCCAAATTAGGTTAATCATTGCAATAACATAAATAAATGACAATTCTGCCCATATTTTTAATTGAGTATCAACAGTTAGTACACATTCAATAAGAGCTCTAATCAATCGTTTTTGACGATAAGCTCTGCCGTCGGGGAGGAGCAGTGATGCCACTGGTAGTTATATGATGACAGTAGGGAACGTGTAACAACGATTTATTCCAGTGTAACTGCTTATATCATTAGTCTTAAATGTACGTCGTCATTGGCAACCTGATGTTGGGAAGACAATTGGTTATGGCGTTTCAAGCGATTTGCAGGCAGGACATGAGTGAGAGGTTTATGAGTTTACGGTGCAGCGAGATTTATTCTTTCGGTGATTGGAAATCTAGTGTATGACTGAATTGAGTGAGCAAAATAATTCTTAAGACACTGACTTTCAAGTTGAAGCTTTACTTCTTGCAATATAGGCTTCATATTTACCATATTATTGCTCGATTGATGCGTATATTGAACTGTTACATTTTATTTCATATGTTACGCTACCAGAGTGTCAAGGTTCACACAAGACCCTTCTGCGAGCTTGATGAAGACAACGGCTAAGCACCAGTTTTGAAAGATGAAATTGAAAATATGGTTACCAGTCAAAGATAAAAAAGGTGAAAATATTAAAAACAAAAGCCATAGTTTAAACGTAAATGCACACAAAAAGAGAAACTGTCCAAAATTTTCACGTAAAAGACACTTCAGGCTTCCCCATTATGACAGAAGGGACGCTTCTGGGTTGGTGAGCGCTCCAGCGCATCATAGCGATACCGGGCTTGTCGGGAGCGAA
>JAZHYW010017379.1:0-12660 GCA_037355805.1 Ixodes ricinus
AAGGGACCATGAAACGATTCTGAAATCGAATTTCATCCACCGGACGTCGTAAAAGGTGTGAAAAGAAACACAAAAACACAAAAATAGGGAGCCAAAAAAATTCTTTGCTATAGAACTTTTAAAAGAAAGCTGGACTCTTTTGCGCCTTCTTTCCTTCGAAAGCTCTCTGCCTGTTCACTGCTATGCATCCGCGGAACTGCAGCACGTCAGCCGAATCCACGTCGCCTATTGGGTAAGCGCCTACCTCACCAGCACCGCGATCATAAACAATAAATAGCCGGCAAATGTTTCCTAAAAGTTTTGTTAAATAATATTCAGATCCACATTTTGTAGCATAATTAGAGATGTGTGGCGAAAATTGCCAAATTTGATAATGCTGAGAGCCAAGCGCCATCTATCGTGCCGTAAACGAAGCTGAGAGCCAGCTCCGGAGCTGTCCCGCTGTCCTTTTTACGATCAAATCAGCATGGCCGACAGCGTCGCTTGGTCACCGTGGTCACGACGACCTACGAACGTTTATTTTTTTATGTGTTCTTCTTGCGCGTCCCGACTTCAAGCAGCAAGAAAAAGTACTTGGAACAGACCACGACGAACAAGAACGCTGGATCCGCAAACACCCGAGACAAGCTGAAACGGCAACGAAGATTGGCCGATAGGCCTAGCAGCCATTCCGCAGCGTTGCTTCGACGGTACTTGACCAAGACAGTGCCCACGACCGGCTGGCGTGCTGAATGGAATATGCCCGCGCGACCCTTGTGGACCCTTGCCGTATTATAGTTTGATCGCTGACCTCAATTTTAGACTAACAGGTGAGGTCAATCTCTTCCCTTTGTCATTTCCTTGTTTTCCGAGGCAGTGTTGACGAACACTGTCGTCGAAAAGGGACTTTCGTCGATTCTATCTTCTTGTTTTGTGTGATATAGAGCTCGAATAAACGCCGTATGGATTACCTTCGTAACACGGTATGTACACTTTGTATGCCATTTTTATTCTGACACGACTGCACGTCACTGTCGAGCTATAACAGTTCGTGGGAGCTACGTGCAATGCCGGTCCAACCTTCCTTTGCCGAGTGTCAAGTCAGTATCGAGTTGCAATCGTAAAATATCGGTCCCGAAGCGCTTACCAACAGCGTAAATACAGCACTTCCATCAAACGCGCGCGAACACTCCGAGTGTGAACAGGTATTTACGTGGCTCTTGCTGGCACTGTCGTAGTTCAAACGTATCTTTTTTAACGTCGGCTCGCTCTTGCATCTCCGAGGCAGCGAAAAAACGCCGCGGCAGTTTGTTTCTATCTACGTCGCTTTGCAAACGACTGACACGGGCCGGCTTTTACCAACAATGACAGTTGGGTTGACTTCTGGAGTCTTCGACGGAAGACTCGCCGCACTTCCCAACAGGCATACCAGCGTATGGGAGTAGTCCCATGCTGTCGCTGTAGCGAAAAATATCTCATTGAATTTCGCTGAGCTGCGATGTGCCCATGGCAATCGCGGCGATGAGGGGCGCCGATTCAGAAAATACGTCGGTGACATCAGCGCAGTAAAACCTACCGGCGCACCCCCAACTCGCCGCCGCTGACGCTCCCATTCTACAGCCGAGATAACTTCCGGTTCCTGTCCCAGCGTACGTCACGACCGTCAAAATTACGCCGCAACTTGTTTTCCGGTCAGTGGGAGAGAAAGAAAAAGTCGATATTTCATTATTTTTTTGTGTAGAAGTTAATGAACCAAGACGAAAACGGATGCCTGTTCGGCATTCAGTGAACGTTGAAGGTTTAATGTAAAAGTTATCTGGCAAAAGTAAAAAGGTCATTTCATGGTCCCTTTAAGATCATGGATTGGTTTTCGAGAAACGTGATTAGCGTCAACACGAAAAAAACGCAACTAATGTGCTTTTCTAGTCCGCTTAAAAGAGTAATTTTAAACAAGCCAATACTTCTGCACGCTTCAGACTGTACTTCTTGCGAATGTGGGCCAGTAGACTACGTGAACACTACAAAATACTTAGGAATTTATTTTGACTCTGATTTATCTTGGAACTCCCATCTTTTCTACATCATGAAGAAGCTGCGAGCAGCATCCTGCACCCTCTACAGTATACGAACATTTATCCCCATGTCAAGCCGAAGACTCATTGTGCACGCACTCGTCTATAGTGTGATTCGATATGGAATAACCTTGTTCGGGCAGTGCACAAACCTATTAGAAACTAAAGTCAATTCTCTCCTAAAGGGCATCTTGCGTAGCGTGGCATATGGCTCCAATATTCAAACATCCGACAACATCTTTGACGATCTCTTTACCATCCTTTCGAGCCCTATTTATGCATACCGTGATACTCCGACATTACTGGGATAATACCTTCAAGGTTCCCAACGTGGTTTGTCGTGACCTTCGAAAAGTGGCACCATATGCCACGCCGCGAATCAGTACTCATTTCGGGACATGCATTCGGAGTTATTATGTTCCAAACACCTTTAACAAACTCCCACCTGTGCTGAGTGACATTACTTCTCGTGGAAAGTTAAAAAGAGAACTGAAGACTATGTGCTCGTCCATAGGATAATAGCGTCAACCTTCAAGACTTTTCGTAATGAGTTTGTACTTTACAATTCTTCTTTAACGATATTTACCTTGTCGCGTCTCTGAATCTCTGTAACTTCTTTCTTCTTTTTTTTTTTTGAGTGTGTGTGTGTGTGTTTTATTGTTATGTGTGCTTTTGTAGATATTTTGTTGGGATCAGTCATACAAGTCTTTAGGACTTTGACGGTCCCGAAATGATACTTTGAGGACGTTTAAGCACCTGCAATAAATTTATTATTATTATTATTATTATTATTATTATTATTATTATTATTATTATTATTATTATTATTATTATTATTATTATTATTATTATAGGCTCCAGTTTTTCATGAATGGCTCTTTACAAGAAGGTACGTAAATATACAATATGCACGCTAAACATTTTTTTTTCAAAATTAAGTGTGGGAACTTTGTTGTTCTTGGGATAGCACCCTAAGTGTTTTATCTGTTTTGGCCAGTGGTGTTAGTGGAGAAACCTAAACCTACAAAATGTTTTTGTTTTGTTTCTAACTAAAGTTTTAACTGTTTCAGAAACGGTGCGTTTATGTCCTGTTTTATCTGGGTTCTTTCTTCTTCCGTGCCTCAGGTTTAATTATGTTAAATGTGGCAAGTATCTTGGCTCGTATCAATACGCAATACCGAATTTAAAAAGAAAATATTTGGAAATAGAAATAGGAGGACTGTACTAACACAGCTAAAATACAGATATCGAAAATATATTTGTGAGAACCCTCCTGTAATTCTGCTAGCGTAGAATTGTTTTGTGTGTGTTATTAAGTCAACCGCTGACTTTGGTTAGTCCTTTACAGGCAGGCCAGTCAGCAAACCGGTAAAATTTTAGTTAATCAATAGAAGGTTCAAAATAATATTACGCGCTGCTTCTTCATAAGTTTTACTCATCATACACCTGTATGTGGAAGTGCCATCGAGATTAAACGAATTTGTACTGAAACTAGTAAGAGTTCTCCAACGCAGATAACCAAATTTTCCGTCTGGAATAGCAAAAGATGTCGCCTCTTTTTAAAGCGAAATATGTTGAAGCCGTCATAATATTCATAGTTTTTTTCTTATTTTTTTACATAGTTATAGTCAGCAATATTTTGGGATCACCCTTTTTGCACCGTAACACCAATCCAACAATTACTTGCCATCGACCTATTGTCCTGTCCTCTGGAATTCGGAAATTCAAGACCTATAGTGCACCTAAGCTTAACTTGGAAGTTCAAGGTTCCACTCATCGACCAAGTAATAAGAAAAATAACAAATGAGCTCATTTGTTATTGTTGCTCCTCAGATAAATTCCCCATTGGTGCATAGACGTACCTCTTTATTCAGTATTGTAGGTTCAGTCACCGCTGTTCAAGTTCATCCAAACGATTCACAGCACATCAAGAAATATGGGCGCAAGTACGCGGCACTTGGACAGTGCCTTTACTCTTTCTACGTTGTTACTTAAAAATGATGCCAAATGTGCCGAATAATTTTACTTCGACAGAAGTTTTGCAGATGGTTGAGCGTGTTGGTTCCTAATTTACGATAAGGAAAGAGGGACATTTAAGACAAACAGACAAGACAGGCTTTCGACTTTCAACAAACGTTTACTGGCTCGACGTCGCCCCTTGAAGCTCAACGGGGGCGTCCGGAAGGTTGAGAGGGAGGGTGGTGGGTGAGGGGAGCGTGGGCCATGTGGCCCTGCTCGCAGCCGCGTGCACGGCGTAAGGTGGGGTCTGCTGTATGTCAATCGACACGTCGCTGTTTCACGCTGGCCCGAGTGTCGACGGTGCCGTCTTGAGGAAAGGAGAGAGGAGGGTGCAGGGCCTGCGCCCTTGTGCAGGGCGCAGGCCCTGCACAAGGGAGAAGGTGTATAGCATCCCCCTTGTGTGCGGAGCCGAGTACATCGGTCAGACGGGGCGCTGCGTGAATGACCGTCTCCGGGAGCACGCCAAGGAGATCTCGTCTCCTTCTCCCGACTCCTTTCATCCAGTCGTGGCTCACGCCAAAAACTGCCCCTCGTGCACCCCCCAGTTCTCGAAAACCAAAATTCTCGGCGGGCACAAATCTCGATTCGGCAGGGAAATCCTTGAGTCTCTACATATCAAATCTTCTGTCTCAAACCTGTCCAGCCCATCCCTCTCTCTTTCCGATCGAGAGATTCGCCTCCTGCGGGGCGAGAGGGTTCCTCCAAAGACATCAAAAAGTCAAAATTCCCGTATCTTCGGCTCCTTCCCTCTCCGCGCTCCCCCCCCCCCTTCCCTTCCTTCCCCAAAGGGCACCGCTCGGCGCCGGCCCATCTTCTCCTCCTCCTCTTCTCCGCCCCCCGCCCCCCCCCCCCTCCTCTCCTTTCCTCAAGACGGCACAAAGTATTTGACGGCACCGTCGACACTCGGGCCTGCGTGAAACAGCGACGTGTCGATTGACATACAGCAGACCCCACCTTACGCCGTGCACGCGCGCAGCTGCGAGCAGGGCCTCCCCTCACCCACCACCCTCCCTCTCAGCCTCCCGGACGCCCCCGTCGAGCTTCAAGGGGCGACGTCGAGCCAGTAAACGTTTGTTGAAAGTCGAAAGCCTGTCTTGTCTGTTTGTCTTAAATGTCCCTCTTTCCTTATCGTAAAGAAGTTTTGCGCTTGTGCATTTATTTTTTCTCAGAGTGTCACCGAGATGAGCGGCTAACATTTCAAGGTTGGTGTCTAGATGCAAATGGCTATAACTTCGGACATAATAAACGTCTTTTGTAAGGTGAATTCGTTTTCAAGTAGGAATGTTGAAACTTCTTAAATTGGTTTTTGGAAATCACACTTGCCCCTTTCCTCTCAATGTTTAAACTAAGGAGGAGGAGTGCGATTTCTTGATAGTTCTAACGAAATACATCAGCCGAGGATTGCATATGCATAACGAAGGTTCCCCTGAACATGTAATTTAATAGACTGTTCTAAAACTTTTATTGCTATGAAAAATACTGAAACAAAATGCAGGTACCTTGAAATATTATCCTGAAAATTTATATGGTAATACCGCGAAACCGAAGCTACCTAAGTAACGAGCAACTGCAACACCTACAATGTAATACGGATGGCAGTCTCCAGTAACACGACCGGATTTCCCTTCTTCCGTTACGCCAGACAAATATCTTCTCCGTCGCCATTGTTAAAAGGTAGAGCACACATGGCACACGGACACGAAATTGTTACATTGCCGCTATGAAACGTTGAAGAGGGCTTCTTTTACTTCACGTCATCGTGCTTGTAACCAAAAGGGAGTCATGTTTGCCTGCAGCCTGCTAGCTTTTTTCGTGTCAGCGTTTGTGAAGTATCAGGCGTATTCTTCGTCTCCGGCCGACAACAGCACGATATCCACGTCGTCCCTTCGCGGTAGCTTCATACTCGACAGAGCGAGTGGCGGCCACCATTCGCCGATTGAGAACATCACCGTGTACGCGGCTCAGTTGAATTTCACGAGCGATAACCTGAGCCTGTCCCGCTACGAGCACGAACTGGGCTCTTTGCTCGATATCGTAAGGGTGAAATCGTCCGATTTCGCAACGAAGTCGACCCTCGATGCCAGAGAAATGGGCGAAGACCACACGGACGTCTCGACGCCCCTTCGAGACGCCGGTCAAGCCACGGAGGATGTCCGCGACGTCAACAGAAGTGTTGAGCTACAGGAGGCTACTTACGCGGTAAGAGAAACGTTTTAGGGGCGAAGCTCCTTAGGGGCTAGCCATGTCCGTATGTAGCTCCGGCGTCCGGTGCTCGTGCTCCTGCTCGTGAGCTCACGTGCTCACGAGCACATGAGCTACGTGCTCACGTGCTCGTGTAAGGCAAAAAAAAAGATGTAAAAAAAGAAAAAAAAACTGTTTGCGCAGCGACAGGATTTGAACCTGTGCGGGGAGACCCCAATGGATTTCTAATCCATCGCCTTAACCACTCGGCCGCGACTGCGGGACAAGTAGGGGTCTCTTAGATGTGGTAGTAGCTCAAGAGCTGGGGATGTCATGGATGAAACGTTGCATGTAGCCGCTCAACGTCTATACAGGAGAGGGCGCTGCGGTCAAATGCGTATATAATCGCGTTAAACTTTGCATGCATTGACTGAACGTTTATAGACGAGAGGGCGCTGCGGTCAAATGCTCAAATGCGTATATAACCACGTTCCATACCACACATTCTCTTTCTGACATGGATGAAAACGAACGAAAGGCTCCGCATGCTGCGGCTCAGCGTCTACGCAGACAAGCACCACCAGAGCTTCGCCCCAATCAACATCGTTCACCATGTGGAGATGCGGTCAATTTTTTTTTTCAACATTATTGTCGTTTTTTTTTCGTTTTTTTTCGCGTATTTGGAAGACTCATAAACTTCTAACTACAATACTTTTATACGTGGGTTCAGAATAAGAAGCGATGATGGGACGCTGGAAAGTTTTTCACGCAAATTCCTTAGAATGGTTTGTGATGGCCATAACTCTGAGAAATCTGGTGTGTCTATACTTTCCCCCGAAGCCCTTCCATAAACTATTTGCTGGTGAATGACGGTGTTCGAAAATACGTATAGATCTAAAAAAAAAAGGCTCTCTGCCCGGTGACAGCGAGCATGACGTAGTACGTGACACTTCTCACTCAATGTCTCAGCGCAAACAGTTTCTAAAGCCTAAAAACATTTTTATGCTTGTCGTTCGCCTATCTTCCTTTGTAGGTTGCAGCGATTGACTTTCTCGAGTACTCTGCAGGAACGTAGACGCACAGAATTTTTTAGAGTGCAGCGTATATAGTGGCTCAGTCAGTGCAACATTGATATGTGATGGCTGTTCTTATATTTTTCAAACAGATTTTTAAGCCAAATTTTGTCATTTTCAACATTGTCTGGTAACAAGGTACAGTCAGGTGGATGCCGCCGCGGTGGCAAACATACGCATCAAATATGTCCATTGTTAAGTCAACGAGCAGTCGACGGAGTGCGTCGTCTGCTTGTTCTCAGAAAATGGCGCCACAAGCTAATTGCTATATCATCAGTGGCTCCGTCGTCTGCGAACAGGTCCGCCGTTGCCCCTGGAATGTTCATTGGTGTCATTCTTTTTTCAAGAATAGAGCTACGCCTCGACGTTTTACGAGGTAAATTGCACTAGCTTAATACATATTCGAAGAAAGTTTCAGCGTTCTATTTGTGGCAGTTGAATTTTCCGGTTTGTTTTACATCGCAAAGATCCACTGTGGACACCCTATAGATAGGCCAATGAATCTAAATTCATCTAATAGGAAGGCAAAGTTAAAAAAATATATCAGAATTTTCCATAAGGAGCAAGTTTTTCTAAATTCATATCCCTGCATAAAAGGGAGGAATATTGTGAAACAAAACTTACACGGGAGCCCCAGGCTCTTGTACAGCATTTTGCGCACTTTCGAACCTATGCGAATTATCGTTGGTATAGTGACCAATGATATATATTGTTTGTTTGTTTTTAATTCTTTTTTCTTGAATCTCTAACAATATTTGGAGAGTAAATGGTGTATTCCATATAACAGCCAAATAATAAACCCGTTTGAAGTTGCAGAGGAAGCACCATGCCTTCATTCTTTGAGGGGGAGGAAACTAATACGATTTCTTCGTGCTTCAAATACAGGATACCATGATCCGACTGCCCGCAACCATCCCCGCGGATGGGCCTAAAGAGAAAGACATACCTGCTACACTTTACGCCCCGTCCCTTTCAGAACCATCCTCCTCCTCACAACAGCCACCTTGCAACAGAACCGCCTCCCTAAGACCGGGCCGCCCTCAGACTCCGTGGAACATTTCGAGCGACGCTTTGAAAAGGCTTTCACGTTCCAAGCTCCCTCTGCAAGCCCTTGGGCGGCGAAACAGGAGGCAGAACCGCACTCGCAATGGTCAGCGAAACGTGAAGAGCATCCCGTCTAACATCAACGCAACCGAGGAAGAGATTATCAGCGCACTCGAAGACGAAGCCCTAGCTCGGGAAAGAAAAGAAACTCCTGGAATCGTGAGCCTGAGGGAACGTGGATGTCTTCCGGTGGAGTCCAGCCCTGCGGTCCAGGACAGGGCCACCTGCCCCTTCCGGTTCATCACGACCTTCGACAAGAGGAGACTTCCGAGCCTTCTGGTGACCGTCCAGTGCATGTGCAAGGGCACGCCTTGTGGTTCCCGCAAGGGATACCGCTGTGTCCAGATCAGCAAACCAGTTAGCATGATGCGGAGGATTGGCAGGATCTACTCAGAAATGCTCGAGGAGGTGCCCCTGGCCTGTGTTTGCGCTTACGTTGGGCCGGGAGTCCGCAATAATTTTTATTGAATTGTTTCTGTCGTTATAGGCTGTACTCTCCCTGAGAAAGTACCCTTGCACCTGCTTAGTCGAGGAGCAAGAACCGGTGACTTGAATTTGTTGTAATTTTTATTTCTTACGCACTGTTGAATATTAAAAAAAAAAGCGAAAGCCGGACTGTGCAAGAAATAAAGCGATTTAGTCAAAGCTACAGGGACATACATAATACATAATTAATCGCAATATTCAGTTTATAATATGAACAACAAGCAACAAAGCGGAAAGTCGCGAGAAAAAAATTAATGCAAATGTGTTCGCTTATAAGCAGATTGTGAAGCCACCCTAGCAAAAGCCTGGTCCTGTTATTTTTTCCCTAATTTTTTAATGTGCCCAGAAACTTAATGCATGATGTTTTATTTTTAACCACCATTGAAATTACCCATCGATAAAGCCATTAATAAACCAAATGCCGGCACTTTGCCGAAGCTTCACTGACCGCACAGAAAACAGTCCTTTAAAGCATACCTTATAAGTAGGGCTCCGGTTTTCGGATAAATCCGAAAAAACTCCGAAAAACACCCGCCGGTAAATTTTTTGTCAATTCGGATTGATCCGATTAACTTCGAATTGTTATGTGCCCATGCCTACCCCCCCTCCCCCGCCCACACACACACAAACAGCAAACAAAAAAAGTTGGTTTTTTTTCCAATTTTGGCAGCGCAGGATCAGTGATCTTGGGAAAATGACACCATAATTATCTTTCAAGCCTTGGACCGTTGTCAAAAGGGGGTCTTACGGCTTGTCTCGTCAAGGTTGGTTCAGGGAAACAGGTCATCGCACCATTCGTGTCACGACCAACGCCACTCTTTTGGTTTCCAGTTTGGGCCATGGGATTTGGGATTATAAGAAAGGAGAGGGTACGTTTCTGGGGGCTAACAGTGAAAGCTATGAACCATAGAGATTGTATAAAATAGGGAAGAGGGGCAGTTGAAACTTCTCTATTACATCCTTTACCCCTCCACCTCACGCGGCCGCGTGATAGATTGATGGGATGACTACGAGCTTCCTTGCGGCTACCTCCGGCAGTTTGTTGATTTTAAGCTATCGACGTTTATTGAAGCAACACTTGTGTGCGACTTTTGTCGTGGGACAAATAGTATTGCCAATGACACCAACGCCAAATTCAACTGAAGAACTCTTAATTGATACAAACGCGTTTTATTTTTTATCTGGCATGCGTTCGCATCCGGTTATTATTTATTATATTTTTAATAGGAAACACTGCGAAATTAATCTCCGAATTTCGGAGAATTAGAAATTTACGAAAAATAAACTCCGATAAACACCGAATTTTTGCTAATAAATAAACTCCGAAAAACACCCTCCGAATTTCACGAAAAATAAACTCCGAAAACACGGAGCCCTACTTATAAGTCAGCAAAACTTACGTCGGAAGTTTGGCGTCGGCGATCTAAAAAGGTTTCGAATTATGCACGCGGCCAGTGTAGGGCACATGCGTCCTACCTATTGAGAAACTGCTTTGCCTAGGTTGCATTTCAAAATGATTGTCAGAAAACATTCAAGGCGGCGAACGTTGCCTTTAGGTTGATCAAACTGTCACGGAATTACATACCTTATTCTCTTCGTTGAGCAGTTGAGTGATCGCCTCATTTTCAGTGAAAAACATATAATTTTGACCACTTGCTTTAGAAGCGGTGTTACCAGAGCAGCGCGGTGTCTTAACTATGATTGGTGGGAACAGCGCAAAAAAAGACGTAGGACGAGGTCGAAGAAACACACAGACAGGGCGCTGTTTCTTCGACCTCGTCCTACGTCTTTTTTGCGCTGTTCCCACCAATCACAATGTACCACCAACTAGCCCAACTACATGCCTTGCTGCGGTGTCTTAACGCCAGTTTTCAGAGACATTCGTCAAAGTAAAATGTTTTCGCGATTAGTCTCTTTTTTTTTTTTTTTAATGAAGGTCGGGTTGAACTTGTGTGCTACAAAATTGCTTTTGAATTGCTCATTTGCTGTGGACTCTTACAAATAAATCTATACTATTTCAGTCACATTATCTTAATATAAACGTAATTGAAAACAACAAGGCAACACAGGGTGTTTCCGGAAAGTAGGGCAAAATCGCTCGTGTGAAAAATACACATCGCACAGAAAAAAGGATCCTGTCCTAGTGGTCTGTGTCAAAGGGCCCATTAGGCAAAAAATATTTTTCAATATAATTGGGTAATTAATTAACTTTGAGTGATTAAATTGTTAATCATTAATTTTAAAGAGGTGGTTTCAATTAGAATCTTGCTGGGCGTCACTGAAAGCTACAAAATATACCCACGTACATTACAGTTGATATAAGGCACGGGCAGCATTTTAAGGTGTTCCGAAAAAATGCTAACATTTGGACGTGTTTTTTAGGTTTCGGTTTCTTTACTGAGCGCATCTCCGTGCGGGCCATCCTGCCTCCAGTGTCCAAAACAGGGCCGGGCAACCAATTAGCCTACCGATTAATCAATTAATGTTTTAACCGCGATTAATTCTTTTAACCGGTTGATCGGTAAAAAGTTTTACGGACCCGAAGGAAGTAGAAATTACATGCTTTCACCACGCAGACGTGGACGCGTTCACCCTTATGAAGAGCAAACTTTAGGACACATTTTAACCTAAAGTGAACTGTAGGGACAAGAGTTGTAACTCCTGACGAGCTTGTGTCCCGTCCAAATCAACGCCGTTTGAGTTCCCGTTTAACGCAGCAAAATGTATTGTGAACAATCAAAGAGGTCGTTCTTGCCGGAGAGTATCAACGAACATCAGCCTCATGCAGCTGAATTAATAATCTGTGAGTATGCCTTTAAACTGTTCTTAATATCTCATCGAGGTTGATTTATAAACAAAATTGCATATTGCGCCGTTGATTTTCGCGATTCAACAATATTTTAAATAATATGCATGGATCGAAATGAACGAGACCAATTAATCGATTAATAAATCGAGTTAAACGGGTGGCGATTGGTTGGGTCGAAACAGCTGAGTCGACACCAGTGGCGTCACGAGGGTCAGCGGCACCCGGGGCGGGTAGTCCGCCGCGACACCCCCCCCCCCCCCACGCTCTCGCGTGACCCACCGCGACTACCCCCCCCCCCCCCCCGCTCTCGCGTGGCCCGCCGCGACTCCCCCGCCCCCCCCCCGCACTCGTGGCCCGCCGCGACACCCCCTGAGTCCTGCACCTGGGGCGGTCCGCCCCCCCGCCCCCCCCCTGCTCTGACGCCGCTGGTCGACACCCAGCCCGAGTGTAAAACGCGCAACGTGCGTGCGTCGCCACGTATCGCACGCAAGGGTGCGTCTTCACACTGGCACCAACGTCAAAAGGCAAAGCCTCGTAGCGGCGAGTCCTGAGGCTTCTTCGCGCGGCCTCTTCCATGCGATGCGATGTGGGGCGGCGCGCGCATGTTGCGCGTTTTATGGCGAATTCCACGAGACATTTTCGAGCGCGCCGGGACCGACTTTTCTGGTGTGCGCTGTTTCACTGGGCGATCGAGATCTTGACTCGTCGTTTTGAATCAGCTCCCCATTCCAGATCGCGATCCGGACCCGAAAAAAGTCGCTCCGCCAATTTCGCCGGATTCGCTCTGGCCAGCCCTCGGCGTGCACACGCGACTTCCCTTCCTCGCCGGGCATTCGTAATGGCCACAGCTCGCTAAGTGCCGCCGGTGGCGGCGGCACTTCTCGCGACCTTTCAATTTAAATAATAAACCTTTCTGTTATAAAGAAAACTGTATTTG
>JAZHYW010017380.1:0-15287 GCA_037355805.1 Ixodes ricinus
GCATCAGGGACTCCTTGACCGCTGACATGGTGGCATATGTAACCTCAACGAGGTCCCCCCCCCCCCCCCCCCTCTCTCTCTCTGTGTGTGTGTGTGTGTTTTTTTTTTTTTTTTTTTTTTTAACTGTTAGGCCAGCTGACCGTTGGACGAGAGAGAGAGAGAGAGGGGAGAGCGCGACAAAGGAGAGATCACCCGTCAGGCTCTAAGAGCCGCGCATACAACACAACAAAGGCCACTTCTCTTGAGGAGAAACACGAGAAACCAAGGCAAGACAGTAAACATAACGGTTCTCGGGTGAAGTGCTTCAGCTGCAAAGGAATGGGACACTTTTCTCGTGACTGTCCACGGAAGACGGCAGATGGAGAAAGAAATAACTCCGTGGTGGGTAACATCTCTACAAATTTGACACCAGCTCAGCAGAGTATGTCCCAGGACATAAATGTCAATCGGAACGGTACGCGCACTGAGTTGCGGAGAGTGGAGGTGAAATGCGGACCGAGGATGGTGCAGGCGATTATCGATTCCGGAGCGGAGATCAGCGTAGTGCGTGATGAGGTGGCGCCTGAAATGGAGGGGTCATCCGGAAAAGTGACACTGACTGGGGCGTTTGGGAACCGCGTGAGCGCCGTTCTGCGCCACATACCGATGACTCTTCCCACAAGCTACGTTGAGTACGTCCCTCGGGAGGTGCCAATCTTGTGCGCCGTCACTGAACGGTTGGTTAACGGCATAGACATCCTGTTGACGCCCGATGACTACGACAGCCTAAAATTGGCTTGTGGGAGGATTGACCTAGAACCGATGGTTTGTGAAGCTGAAGACGCGCTTACTGACGAAGGTGGTGAGGTCGCAGACGACAGCGAAGGCGCCCTTAGCGCGCAGGTGAGCGTCGGTCAGCTCGAGAATTGTCCCATCGTGACACAAATATCGTCGCCCCGCTTTCTTGAGCTACAAAAGAACGACGATACCCTCAAGGTTCTTTGGGATCAAGCTGAGATGTCCACGCATGGAATGATAATTGAGGGAGGGCTTCTATTTCACAGGGAGGAGGTGAACGGAAGGATCACCAGGCAACTAGTACTGCCACTTGAGAAAAGACAAAAGGTACTAGAAATGGGACACGATTCCATGTGGGCAGGTCATTTGGGGGAACGGAAGACAAAGGCACGCATCAAGATGTCTTTCTACTGGCCAGGCATCGCTGGGGATATCAAGAAGCACTGTCAATCGTGCAGAGAGTGTCAGCTAAGGGCGCCTATCAGGGCCGCTGACAGAGTTCCTATCGCCCCACTTGCTCGTCCCGAGGTTCCGTTTCAGACAGTGTTCTTGGATTGCATCGGTCCTTTAGAACCACCTTCCTCTCGCGGACACAAGTACGCACTGTGCGTGGTAGATACGTGCACACGGTGGCCGGAAGTGGTGTGCCTGAAATCGCTGACTGCTCGTGCCGCTTGTGACGCCTTGGTCGAGGTGTTCTCGAGGATGGGCGTACCCGAAACAGTGTGCTCCGACCAGGGCAGTAACTTCACCGCACAGCTTACGGGGATCTTGCTGGAGAAAATGGGAGCCACGCCTCGTTTTTCAACTCCTGATCATCCGCAAAGCAATGGACTGGTAGAGAGATGGAATGGCACATTCAAGAAAATGCTACATCACGTAGTTCACGAAAAGGGGCGTGAATGGGACAAGCACGTGCCGTTCTTGTTATGGGCTTACCGAGAGGTGCCGAACGAGACGACAGGAAGGTCACCGTTTGAACTGATGTATGGCAGAGAACCAGTGGGACCTCTGTCAATTCTAGCAAAGACGTGGACTGGGGAGTGGACGGCACCCTGCGGTCTCGCATCATCAGCGGAAGATTATCTAGTTGATCTGAGGCAGCGATTTGCCGCTGCAGCTGATGTCGCTCGCGAGCACTCGTGTAAAACACAAGCGTCATACGCGCACTACTGCAATAAAAACGCTAAACCGAAGAGTTTCTGCAGCGGAGAGGCAGTACTGGTTCTTGAACCTGACTCAACTAACTCCCTCATGAAAAGATGGAAGGGCCCGGCACTCGTAGTCGAAAGGAGAAGGCCTAGCAGCTACCTCATTCGATTCGGCGATGGATCACAAAGGGTGATACACGCGAACAAGTTGCGAGTGTATCACGAACGTGTATGTTCGGTAGGTGTGATTTTCGAAGAGGATGGAGACTTTGGAAACATCCCGGATGTCCCGCTGGTGCCTCGCGGGGTGCCGGAGTGCCCCGACGTAACTGAAGCATTTAAGCACCTTGACCAGAAACAGCGTCAGCAGCTAGAAGACCTGTTTCACTCCTGTCCTGGGGTGTTTGGCTCCAAGATTGGAAGGTGCAAGATCGGCGCGCACAAGATTGAGCTTATGGAAGGGGACAATTGAAACAAAGCTGCCCATATAAGGTGCCGATGGCATACCGGGGTGAAATGGATAGGCAGATTGGTGAGTTACTCGAAATGGGAGTGATCTATCCAGTGGTGTCCAGTTTCTCGCACCCAGTGGTATGCATCGGGAAGAAGGATGGCGGTATGCGCCTTTGCATTGACTATAGACAGCTGAACACCCTAACGCTTCCTGACGCCTTTCCTATGACCAACGCGTCCGAAACTCTGCTGCAGGTTGCTCAGGCGAGTTTTATTACCACCCTCGACATGCTACGGGGATATTGGCAAATCCCGATGGACCCCACATCGGAAAAGTATACTGCCTTCGTGACTCACGGAGGACAGTACGCCTGGCGGGTCATGCCCTTTGGATTGAAGAACTCTGGAGCCACGTTTCAGAGGGTAATGAACCAAGTGCTATCAACGCATCGGCACTACGCTTGCGCCTACATTGATGATGTGGCCATTTACTCTCATTCATGGGAAGACCATATAAAACACCTGACGGCAGTTCTGCAAACCCTGGCTGAAGTAGGCTTGACTGCTAACTTGGAAAAATGCATGTTCGCCCAGTCAGAAGTCCGATACTTGGGGCACGTTGTGGGCTCCGGAACGCATGCCCCTGATCCTAATCGGATCGAAGCGATCGCAAACTTGAAGCGTCCGAACACGAAGAAGGAACTACGCAGCGTGCTCGGTTTATGCAACTACTATCGGGATTACGTATCACAATTTTCTGACATAGTGTTTCCGTTAACGCAGCTGACCAGTAAACGGATTCCGAATGAGTTGCCATGGGGGAAGGAGGAGCAGGAGTCTTTCGACGCTCTGAAACGAAGTCTGATAAAAGCACCTGCGCTATTCGCACCGCCCTACTGAAAAAAATTATATGAATCTATATAAGAACTGATATGAAATATCCAAAAACTGATATGCGACATATGAAACTGATATGAAATACCCAAAAACTGATATGCGATATATAAAACTGATATGAAATAACCAAAAACTGATATGCGGCATATAAGAACTGATATGAAATATCCAAAAACTGATATGCGACATATGAAACTGATATGAAATACCCAAAAACTGATATGCGATATATGAAACTGATATGAAATAACCAAAACTGATATGTGGCATATAAGAACTGATATGAAACATATGCCAACTGATATGAATGTGTCCAATAAACATATCAGAAATAATTTCATATAATGTTTTTCAGTATACGACTTGTCGCAGTGGAGCGGCTTAATTTACTGGCTTTCAAATAATTACGGCATGAGCGTTTACTTTTTATTAAGAGATTCATCCCCTGAGCCGTTCAAAATACTCTCAGAGGCATGACATCACTGAAAAAAATCCAACATGCTGAGAATATTATTTATTGCTTAGGTGGTCACCGAAAAACTCCGTACTTACAAAACGACCTGTATAAAAGGCGGAAACGCAGAGTTCAGAAGTAGTTATTGGGTGTGCTGTTGTATTCATGTTTGTTGTGCCGTGTATGTGTATGCGCTCAATGTATATATTCAGCTGATGCTAGTGGTATGCGTAATGTATCTAGATGGTGGCGTGAGTAAATAAAAATATTTTTGTAGCGCATGAATGGGGTGGTATTTAGCGCCACCTAGCCTAGTGTAACTGATATGCGGCATATGAAACTGATATGAAATAATAAGTTCTGATATGAAAAATTTGTCCAATAAACATATCAGAAATAAATTCATATAATTTTTTTCAGTAGGGCGTCTCTGGAACGGGAGTTTGTGGTGGCGACTGACGCCTCAGATCATGCCGTAGGAGCGTGCTTGTCACAGTGCGACGACGCGGGTCACGAGCGCCCAATCGCGTTCCTATCCAAGAAACTGACGCCCGTGCAGCAGCGCTGGTCGACCATAGAACGAGAGGCATTCGCCGTCGTTTGGGCACTTGGCCGTTGGGATACTTGGCTTTTCGGGACTGCGATTAAAGTGATAACGGATCACAATCCTTTGAAATATTTGACGTTGACCACCCCGCATAGCGCAAAGTTGACACGATGGGCGCTGGCTCTACAGCGTTACGATTTGACTATCGAGCACCGCAAGGGAAGGGACAACGGAAATGCTGACGCTCTTTCGAGACTGGCAAGAAGCGATTAGGCTAACAAGCATTCGTTTTGAGTTATTAGCCCCATTCTCGGCTGAATCTTGGAAGGTATATTTGCGGGTGGGCCTACACTAAGTGAAAGGTAATCTCGGGGCGTATTAGAACGTGCTTGGGGACAGTATAACAGCATCCTTTGGGAGAGTGTAGTGACACGACTAGATCTGTAAAAGTTCATCGAGAGAAGGGACACGAAAACGCTTCTTCTCTTCCTATTTTTTTTACGTATGTGTACCTTATAAATGTAACCTTTCTTTTGCTTCTTTAAGTACCTGTCTTCATTAAGTGTATATTACGAGCGCGGACACAAGGCTGGTCACGATAGCATTAGAGCCTTGGCGGGCACAGTAAGAATCACTTTACTAGCATGTGATTTGCATATGGGTGTAAATTTCTCTTATAGCTTGGATTCTTGCGGGTCGAGTTACAAACTCTGTGCAATGTGTGACGGATAGGCCTACGCGTTTAAGTTTAGATGTTATATATTATTTTTGACATTTCGGGTCTAAAAATATACTTAGTCGGGAGGTGTGAGAATCGGCCCCGCCATCGCCGTGAATGGACGCGGGAACGGGACTGAGTTTCGTTTTCTTTTCTATGCGTGTTTGCCTTTGCACGTGTGCACCTGTGTCGGGGTGGACTGGCGGCGCTCGTGCGGGCTGGCGCAGGGGACGTTTGGAGAAAGAAGAAGAAGGAGGACGGCACGTGGTGGAACCTTCTGTAGACATTCGAAAATTAGCTTCGCTTGTAAATAGACGTGTTTTTTTCTTCCTCTATCCGCGGAGTCCTGGCTGCTTTACTTTTCCTTCAGCGACCATCAGCTGCCTCCGTCGTCGGGTCCCGGCGCAATCACGAAGAAAGAACATCATTACTGTTACTCGAGTCGACAACTTTTAGGAAAGCTTTCAAGTTGTATACGCGCTTGTGCAGCTTCATTACCGCTTCGCTCAAAAATCGCTGTTGATTCCTTTGTTAAGATATTAGTGGCTTCCTCTTCGCTGGATGCACCGGTAAGAATGTCATCCATGTAAACGCATTCTTGCAGCAGCACCGCGGTGTATTGATACTCGTTCTTCAATGTGTCCAGGTCATTTTTTTTATCGCCGCAGACAATTAAAATGGGCTCGGTGTAGTCCCGAAAGAAACTCTCGTCATCGTTCAGATGAGTATTGGAGGAAGTGCTGAAGTGGACTTTCGATCTGTTGGTAGGTTCACACCACAGGAAGCGTAACGCATCGCGATCATCTTCTTTTATACTTATCTGAAGAAACGCCTTAGCGATGTCGTACTAGGACGATATAACCTGTCATCTAAAGCTTAGAAGCAACGCGACAATATCCGCGTTCAGGTTGGGGCCGTTTTTCAAACAGTCATTCAACGACTTCGAGCTTTTGTTATGGGAAAACGCGTCTAATACCACTCGCTATTTAGTAGTAGCGCTTCGTTCACTAGAAACTGATTCGTATGGCATGTAGAACTTCAGAGATCCAGTGCGTCATTTGAGACTTCTTCTGTAATTTACCTTTTTCAGAGTTTTTGGGACCGATTGATTTCGCGCTCTCGCGGAGATAATTCAAGACGTTTGGTGGCTCCGTCAACGACTCCGGTTTCTCCTAGTCTCCCCAAGTTTTTCACTTCGGCAAATTGGCGTGCGAACGAAAACGTTGATGAGGTTAGGTTTCGCCATTAAATACACGTTTTGTTTGCGTAGTGTATCTGCTGAGATGGCTGAGAACGGCCACGGAGGGCCGGGAAAACCTACAATTTTTGATACGAATGACTTCGCTCGTCTGCATGGATTTTAAGACGGGTGAACTGCCGATGCTTGCTCGGTGCCGGTCGTATCCACCGACAGCCTAAAGCGGCACTTCGCTACCGCGTGCAAGCAATGCAAGAAGGGTGGGTGTTCAAGGAGGAGTCGTACGTGAAGAAAAATTATGGTGAACAGTTTTGATCCGGATCCTACCATTTTACTCGTCAGAAGTCTGTGTGCCCCGTTAATGAAACTCGGACATTACAAACAGCTTGTGTCGTTCTCGAAGAGCGCTGAAATCGTACAAGCACACTGGAACTGCGTAGCAGGGTGAGTATTTTCCTACACCCAAAGATCGTGACGAATCACTGAGCTTAAAAGTTACGAGGCTGTACAGGTTTGCATCTCCCTCAGGCAGCCGACAGTTGACGCCTTCGCTCATAGTACACCTCGTATTTTGTATTAGTGCATTAAAGTTCGTCAATACCTCTCTCTTCGAAAATATTTGCGGTGCATGACAACGTTAGAATAAGTGGCGGGCAATTATCAAACCTTATAATTTTGCTGGTGGTAACTCGGCGTGCACCACAGAAATGACAAAAAGCTTAGCAACTGGGAGCAGTTTTCACCTAAATAAACCACTGACGTGTATATTATTTTGTATGACACGCACATACATCAGTTATTACTGATTCATAAAACTGAAATGTAACCTGCGGGTTAAGCGGAACCTGCCAATACATTGCTGGCCTTCTGTTAGCTCTGGACGACATCCAGGGCCGGTTTTGCTCACCTTGCGGCCGCGGCTGCGGCTGCGGCCAAGAAGGACTTTTATGTCACGTGACCAGCTCCATGGGGACAAGGAAGTACCTAGCGTCCCTGCCCTAATGGCAGAGAAGTCCGTGCCGCTTCGAGTACAAAAAGTCTAATTTCGATCGCAGAAACTGACTGCAGAGGCTTTCAACGAAAGTCCAATTAACCGCCCCATCATACTTTAGGAGCGGCAGGTAAAGTTACGGCCAGGGAAGGTAAATATAAGCCAAAATAAAGAAAAACTCACGCAAAACGAAAGCTGTGGTTCTGTATCTATATATATGTGCCAGTGCCGGTCCGAACAACGTCTGCAGCAGTCGAGCCCCATGCAATAAATACAAAAAAGTCTGCAGCAGTCGAGCGGTTTCAGAGCCGGGACTTGCCGTCGCGGCGTGAAAGTTCCAGGTTCCAATCTCGGCGGGAACTTTTTTTATTATTCTGCGAGTGTGTTTTGTTTTTTTAAGTGTGATCGCTTTTACTAATCATCCACTAGGACTACTGCGCCTTACACGCTTTTTACTGTTGCCCCACTTGTTCGGGCTGACAAACCGGGGAAAAAAAAAAGGTTACGGTAAGCCAAGTTAACGCGCTTCTACAATCGTTTCATAATGTCCATTAAAAGGAAACCAAGATCAAGCCAAGTTAACGCGCAAATACGAACGTTTCATAATGTTCATTAAAAGGACACAAAGATTACAGCATCGTTATGACTTTCACACAAACGGGGCCGAAACAAGCATCCTTTCCCAGCAACTACTATTTTATGTGTTTTTAAATATACAACGCTCTTGCTATGACTCTTTTCAATAACAGGAGGCGCCTATTTAGTACTAATACACACTGCAGCCGTGTCAACTAAAAAAAAAGATTCGACGAAATAAACACACACAAAAAAATAGCAGCCGTAGATGCATTGATTGAGCGAAATCCTACAGGCAAGGCAACAAGTCAAACGTCTAAGAAAGTTGTAAAACCGAAATAAAAGATATTGTACTTTTACTTGCATGGAATGTGATAAAAGTTATATTCTTACTCTTTACATCTCGCTGTGGCAATCGTTTTGTAGTATTAACACATTACGTGTTGAATTTTAGTATGGATAGCAGACGATCACAACCGAATGCAAAAATGAGTCAGGCGTCGACATCGCAAACCATCTCTCGAACGCAAACACCTAAAATGACTTTGGATCAACAAATGGAATTAGTTAGGGCAATTGGAGAACGAAAACAACAAATTCTAGAGAAATTCAGCAGCACAGTTACCTGGCGAACGAAGAGACAGGCATGGGAAGATATTGTCAACGACATAAGCTTTCCGCGTGAGTGCACGGCAGCCGCAGGAGGCATGGCGGAAGTTGGTAAAGAAAGCCAGAGACATGTATGCGCTCTTCCGAGGTCATGAACAACGAACTGGTGAGTCAGAAGTACCCGCCCAAATAATTTTATAAAGCTCATACGGCCTTGTGTACATTCTTAGTGAGAATACAGTCAAATACAAGCAGAAAAAAAAGAGAGTTTCTGGCGCAATTTGAACCCGGGACTTTCACGCCGCGACGCCAAGGGCCGGCACTCTAACCTCTCGACCACAAGAGGCGCGAGCCGCCGGCGCTGGCGAAGGTATATGAAATATACTGCCACCGCTTTTATCTCGCGTGGTTTTTTTCTTTATTTTGCCTCATATTTACCCTCCCTGGCCGTAACTTTACCTGCCGCGTCTCTAGTATAAAGGGGCGGTCAATTGGACTCCAGTTGAAAGTCCCTGCAGACAGTTTCTGCGAGCGAAATTAGGCTTTTGTGCTTGAAGCGATACGGATTTCTCCGCCATTAGGGCGGGACGCTAGAGTACTTCGTTGTCCCCATGAAGATGGTCACGTGACATAAAAATCCTCTTGGCCGCAGCCGCAGCGCGCTGCAAGGTGAGCAAACCGGCCCAGCAGGATCCATCAAACCACCGACATCAGCTGTAAATGGAATGCACCTGCTCAAGGTGGGTGGTGAGCATGGTATTTTACACTATCATTCATTTGCAGTGGACCTTTTCACATACCGACGGCACCAGGCGGTGGCTGCACGAACTAAAAATCGAGGAAGGGACCTACCTGCGCTACCAGTCGATGAGGGGAGCTACGCTACCAGTTTCTTCGTTCTCTGCGGCAGCAGGGACGTGCCCAACGCGCCGTCCAAGTGGGGCATCCGTGGCGTCCACTTAAACGTCGTGTTATTCTTTCCGTCCGCTTTCTTTTTTTGCGCAACACAATTATATGTATGCTGCAATTACGTTTTCTACTCTGCCTGATCTGCGAAGCACTCCTTCCAGATTTCCTCCGATTTTTTGTGCACCGCTTCACTTTGCCGCTTGGCATCGAGGCGCTCCGCAGCGTTGCGCGAGCACGCTTCTCGGAAAAAGGTCCGGTGTGTTCACTCAAGTAGAAAGGTTCTTTTCTGATCAATGGTCCAAAGCATGCTGCACTTGCAAATGGAATTAATGCCCATCAATGTACATTTTTCACAGATAGCATAGTCGAGTAGGATGCTTCAACTGAATACAGAAGCTCGTTCATACCTTGTAGAGGGGTTGAGCGTGTTAATTTCTAATATATGATAACAAATGAGGGACATTAAAGACAAACAGGCAATACAGGCCTGCCATGTCTGTTTTTCTTCAATGTCCCTCTTTCGTTATCGTTCATTCCCTCCCACGTTTACGTATTTTCATCTTGGTCATCTGCATGGCTCTGCACGATCCTGAGCACATCCTAAACACGCGTATGTGTCTACCGTGTACTGCAATCTGTGGAAGAAGGTCAGCAGATGCGGTTCGTAAACTGTGTTTAGATCCACTAAAAACATAGCGTGCAAATATGGGATGAGACACCTAGCGTGGCGTTTCATATATCATTCGGTGTTTCAATCACAGACATCACTTTTGGTTAAACACAGTGTCCGCCCTATTATTTGTTGAGCTCCCGTTCCTCCTTAGATTACGAGTGATTGGTCCTCCGAGTGCTATGCTGAAACACGACAGGTGCCTTTTGGCTGCAGTTGTGCACTGAGTGCAGTATTGTGTCGTTTCTACGCACCAGAAGTTATACTTAGTGGTCATTTTGACGTCAAAGATTATGCATGGCTGGAGCCTGGGCAAAAATGTCAGATACACAGATCTATGCACTTACTGGCTCACATATATTATTTTGCACATGTAGCTGACTTTTGCTGGGATGAGTACAGAATGCAGATGTATGCCAAGTATATTTGCAAGCTGATGTGCTGGATGTTCGGTCGTGATGATTAAAGTTATGTATCAGCTAATTTTGCAGTCGGTTTTCGTCGTATAAAATGCAATTTTTGCTTTCTGTTGTACAGTCGATATTTTACCTGTATTCATCTTATAAAGTTTGACTTTTTGTTTTGTGGGTTTTTTTTACTCGTACTTACGAATGCGTGCATTTTTTTGTACTCATGTAATGCCGAAAGGCCTTTGAGGTATTGTGAATAAATAAATAAATAAATATGGAACGGTAAATGGACTTGCATGCAGGACTTCCCATTTCGTAACCTGCTAATCTTTTATTTTTGTGTGTGTTACAGCCAAGAAACCATCGGCGAGTGCCATGAAGAAGATCACTTTCAGGAAACATGTCTTAAACAAGTCGACACCGCAGCAGCCCAAGCGTCGTGCGTGCCCTGCTTCAGCTTGCATAGATCCACGGAACCCCCACACTACAAAGGTGTTAAGAGAGCTAGTGTCTGATGCTCCAAATGCACTATGGAGCCGCTATGCTGTGAAAGTCCCAAGACCGACTAATCAGATACTCCTGAAAGACACTGACAAACTGCTTTCAAAAGCAAGCCTGGAGATTTCTGCCAGCTACGTAGCATCCATCTCCACTTTGCGAAGAAGAGAGGACTGCGGTATGCAAGGCTATGCTAGGACAGAACACAAATCCTGCCTGGAAGAGGAGAAGGTTGGCCGCCTGGAAGCGTCGATGTTCCGAAAGATTGTGCACTGCACCCGTCCCGAGAGCTTGGTGCGGGACATTTGATATCTAAAAGGTCAGAAACTGAAGCCTGGAGACCCTAGGCAGTATGGCATAGACAAAGAGCCAGTTGCTGCGGCGGCATACTTAAGTTTGATGTCATGCTTTGACAAAGAGATCCTGGTGGAAAAGACGGGCCTTCATATACACCATGAACACCCTTACATAGCAGTATCTCCAGATCGAATCATCTCGGAAGGAAACGACAAAGGTATTCTGGATGTCAAGTGTCCTGCCTCCAGGCGAAAGATGACTCCTGCTGAAGCATGTAAGTTCAGTGACTTCTGCTGCCATATTGTGAATGGAAACGTGGAACTCATGAAGACACACCTATCTTACTTCCAAGTACAAGGGCAGAGGGCAGTTCTTGGAGTACAGTGGTGCGAACTCGCTGTATGGACGGACAACGGCGACCTGTGTGACTCGCTCTCCGTAGAACGAGTCTACTTTGACCAGTTCTTCTGGGACAGCGAGGTTCTTCCCGGCCTCCACTACTTTTATCGCTTTTGCATCGTCCCCGAGCTTCTGACACGTCGCATCAAAAGGCTGAACTTTTGTACACAACAGTCAAGGTCTATGTTCCCTACCTCGAGTACAAGGTACAAGGCGGGGTTCTGTCTCTGCGAGGGCAACGCAGAAGTACTGACATTGTGCATAAGAAAGCTGAAATGAGTTCAGTCTATACTCGGCATCATCTATGTTGTGGTACGTTGCCAAGCAAGCGTAGCTTTTGCAGTGCTCCAACTTTGTGCCAGCTAGTTGTGCGAGCGCATGCGAAGGAGAGGACGCAAGACTCAACCTCATATTCTTGCAGCAGTGCTAGGTGGCAGCGCTGTGGAAGCTACGCTATCCTCGGCAATATATCACAAACAAGTTGACGTCGAGTACAGTCTAAGCTCTCTATTACAAACCTTAATTTAGACCAATATTTCGGTGTGTTGTAAGAGGGGTATGTTGTATGAAAATACAGTTAAACCTCGATTTTACAAATTTCCCGATGTAACGAACAAGTTCGGATTCCCTGCGCAGCCTATGCACGAGGTCTCCCTTCCTCGATTTAACGAAATAATTAGCGGGTCCCGGTGACTTCGTTAAATTGAGGTTCAACTGTATGAAGTTGAGTCAATGGTATGTAGAGGACAACCAACTAAACTTCACAAATTGGTATGTTATATCCAAATGTCTGTTGTAACCAGGTCTGTTGTAATGAGCTTAGACTGTGTGATGCTTCATGGGTTGCACTGAAAGGGGTATTGACTTGACACATGTTCACATTTATTTTCCTCATTGCAAGCAGGTTGAAATTAGAAATGTTTTCTTCATAACAAACATTATGTGCAGAAACTGGCTTTTCAAGTATGCTTTGCTCTGGAGGTTGAAGGGCCTTGTGTGAATGTTATGTTCAAATAATTTCAAGCTGTGCATTCATACACACACACTTTTGTTTTGAATGCAACAGAGAGTGCTTTTGAAATATATTGCAAATCTTAAAACAGTGAATACGATCTGTGTACCCTCTTTCAATGCATGTACAGTGAACCACAGCCGTAACACTTCTGTACGATAAGTGAAGCTTGAGCTCCAATTGCACTACACCTCCTGGTGAAGGCATGGCTGCCTGTGTGTAATGAATTTCTTTGTGACCAGGCAAGAGCTCAATGTTTTATACCCGAGTCCCACTAGAGAAAACAAACAAACAACTGACATCGACAAGCCTCATGCACATACAGCATACATGCGCAGACACCTCGTGCAGGCTTGCAACCCCTGGTGCTTACTTCACGAGCACCGAGACACTGCAAGCCTGCCTATGGTGCCTTTGCGTGAATGCTACATAAGCTTGAGGCTTATCAGTGTCGGTTGTTTGTTTGTCGCTTTAGTGGAACCCGAACATTAGGCAACCAAGTGGCGCCATTAAGTTTACAGATTAATATTGTACAGCTACTGCCATATGTTATAGTTAGATTCTTTTTACTCTATTATCTCTGCATCGTGGATGAGAGGTTCATGAAAGTTGGATACTAGTGCACACGTCGCAAAGATCTCGTCAGCAATGTCGGCCATGTTTAACGGCAGCGGAGTGCCAAAGACATGAAACTCTTTGGTACGCCTAATGGCTCTCTCCACATGTTCTCTAGCCGCTGCTACCTTTCGCGTGCACACAACATCCTCTCGGCTCATTTTTTCCCCCTGCGATTCGAAACGGTGGCATGTAGAGTTTGAGACCGACAGGAAGGAAATCCTGAACTTTGAATCCTTTGTCTACCATTACTGCATCTCCGCTTTCAAGCAGGTCTAACACTCCAAACCTGTCAAGAATGGCACGATCATTTGTACTGCCTCCGAACAAATCTGATACAAATGCTATAAGGCAGTCGGGTGTAATGCCAACCGAACACTTCATAGTGTTAGCATGTTTGTAGCTGGAAAATCTCTTTCGTTGTGCTTCCAGGGCAGAGGGTTCCTGAATCCGAACCTCAGTGGAGTCCAGTACAATACCTGTATCTGGAAACTCCCGAAAGCACTGGGGCATGTTCCGTTGAACTTCATGCAACTGCGGAAGCCCTGTGATATCTCGATGTACACTGTTAAGCATAAATAACCACCAAGCAAAAGTACGGCTTAAGCTTGATTCCGACACCCCGAAGTTCTGTGCAATTTTTTTGCATGGCATTGCAGTTCTGAGACGTATAAGTACCATAAAGTGCTGGTCTTCGGGTTCCAGGGCACGCATGTAGTTGCCCTTTCCAACTGTCGGGTATGTTTCAAGGACAAGGTCGTGGAGATGTTAAAACACTTTGTAGGTCGGTAGCCCTGTGTAGTACATAAAGTCGTTACTATTTTTTATGTTCTCTAGGCTCAGTGCCTGATTGCGCATTTCTGTGCACTTCAAAATTAGCTCCTCCTTAACCCTGTACTCTTTGTTCAGCTGGATGGTCAAGTATTCATTTCGTACTTTCTACTGCTTCACATCTCTTTCTAGTTCCTTCACCCTTTTCTCAAGAAACTCAAGTTGGTCCTTCATGACAGGCGATTCTGCCTCTTCAACTATTTGTTAATCTGAGGCTTCTTTTTCGAGCATAGCAGGTGCATCCTTGTCTCTTCCACCAGAAAGAATGTCCCCGCCAGCTGGTAGCCCAGTAGTCACAGAGTCTTGAGATGCAGTAGAGCTGGTTGCAGTGACTTGAGCTGCAGCAATACATTTTATAAGTAATAAAGTCAAAAATAAAAAAGAAACAAAAAAAAATGACGTTGGACAAAAGTGCTTTAGAGTAAAAAAAGAAATCTGATCTTTAAATGTCACTACAGCGAGTCATTCCCTTATCGCCGGGGACGCCACGTAACAATGACTCATTACAATATAATGACTCGAAATTTTAAAACATATCTTCAGACGTTTCCTTCTCAGTTTTCGGGTTTATAACAGCTCGGCTGCACTCTGATTACGTTTTCGTTAATCCTTGACCGTTTGTTGATTGCGAACGTCGCCGTCGTAGCGTGAAAACAACGTTTCATGTAGGGGCACGACAGTGACCCGCCGACTTCTCGCACCGTAACAGACGTCAAAGCAGGTACCTTTGGTGTGTCCTGATGAGACCTTAGCGTCCCGCCTCTTTGCTACCCTACTAAACCGGGCCAGTGAACTCGGCGCGGAAGTGCCTGTCGGTTTGTACACAAACACGGAGGGCGCGAAATCCGGGTGATCTTTCTCTCGAGATAAGACGCCTGCATCGTAAGTAGAAAAAAACGAACAGATTGTTAGAAACAACTAGCCGCACGAAGTAGGCCGCGGCCTTTAGTTCAAAATGTTACTAACTTGCAATGAAATGGGTGCTACACACACGCGAGGTGCCAGATGGTTGCCAAGGCGATCCGTCTGGGTTTTGCCGGCGCAGCGCTTGGATCCATTTCTCGCGCTTCCTTGGGTGCCGTGTCGCTACTGGGAATCGAAAGAAGCTCACGTTAGGACCGTTTTTGCTACCATTCGTGCAGTCAACAGCCGCACAGCGATGGGGCATTGCAACTGTGCTCGATGTACAAACGACTAGCGATGGGTGCTGAGCTTCCAGGTGGACGACAAGAGCCACCAACAATGGCGCCTTTCCCTTTCCTCCCCTCTCCTAAA
>JAZHYW010017381.1:0-29038 GCA_037355805.1 Ixodes ricinus
CGTTTGCAAACATGGCGTCCCGACTGGTGCCCCACACGTGCAAGCACGTGCAGCGTGCGCGTGAACGTAGCTTTGGCAGGCTTGCAAATGCACGTGGTAGCTCACCCGAGCGGCAACATGGCGGCGGCCAGATGCCTTGTTTGCAATCGTCTATATCAGAGAACAATTGCTCCCAGCCTGACATTCTCGCATACATCGTTTGCTGGGCCACGCCTATTTGAGCCAAGCTGAGCACAGCTGGCAGCGGCGCGAGCAAGGCCACGAGGAGAACGTGATGGTGCTCGAGCCATCCCACCGTGAACCAATGTTTCGGCCACAACACGGGTGCGTGTCGCCATCTATTGGTTGAACTAACGCCTTGTTCAAGATGCTGTACCTGTGGGATTGCAGCCTTAGACTGTTTGAGGATTACGGTGCAATCAATCGACATGCGGATAGTCATGTTGGAACGCTGGTCTGAAGCGTAGCTCCTATCGTACAGTGGCCAATGTGACTGTCGGTTGTCTCCTACCCGATAGTGATTGCGCTCTGGGAAAGGGACTGATCAGTATGGAAATATGACGGAAAGTACGTATATTTACAGTTTGTAATTTTAGCATTAAGGGAGGATGATAGGAAAAAATCGACAAACAAATGCTATTCTTTATTGTTATGTCCATATATACTACGATTCCTGGAGAAACTGCCCTCCAAGTGGCGCGCCTATAGCGCGTCTGTAGCGCTATCCCGTGGGAGGAGCTCTAGACGTTTTCGAGCTCACCACGGCGTAGCTCCGTACACTTAACACCTGCCGAAAGTCGGGGGTTAGAGCTGCATTTAAGTTGATCGAAAAGCGATTTCTCTGCCCGTGAACCTTCGCTTCCGCCTGAGTGAATACCCCCTCAACGGAGATTAATTCAAGACAACAATTGCAGCCGCACGCGAGCAGCACAAAAAAAGAAAAACAAATACTACAATAGAAATACTGGCTACGACGTGCCGTGTGGGGAAGCAAACGCATAACTTGGAATTGCAGTGGAGCGGCTTGATTGAATGGCTTTCAAATAATTATGGCATGAGTGTTTACTCTTTACTAAGAGGTTCAACCCCTAAGCCGTTCAGAATATCGTCAGAGGTATGAGATTACTGAAAAATAAAGTCAACATGCTGGGTATATTATTTATTGCTTAGGTGGTCACCGAAAAAATTCATACGCTTCAAAACGACCAGTATAAATTTGCTCTTTTTTGAGAGTGACTTTTGGTTTCGCGAATGGTTTACCACTCCTCCGTGGTGTGCAGCTGACGAAGGAATTGTGGCTCGAGAAATAGCAAAGGTAAGACGTAAAGTGCGCGGAGTAATTGTGTACCGGTTGCCTCCGTTTGACATCGCAGTGCTGACGACGAGAAGACTGAGTAACTGCTTTCGAAACCCAAATTTCTGTACCTGCGGGGGAAGGTGGCTTCGGAAATAAATCCAGTTCGGGGAAAGCTCGAGTCATGCGTTTATTTGCTGCTCCTCACACTCCGTATAATAGACTGTAGCGTCCTCGTTAAGCAGTATTGAGCTCGATTTGCTCGATTCGGGTGCCGCCATACTTAGATGCTGCAGGCGACGGAGGCACTTTGCTCCCCTGCTTTCAGGAAGAAGGTGTTTTTCTTTCTAAAGAAACATAGGTTACAAGAGCGTTCCTCCTTTGAGGGCGGATTATAGTGGCATTTTTTTTTCTAAGAGTGTAGGAGAACGCCGAGAGATTGGGGAGGCACTTTGTGGCCACGCCCGCTTCTGTTCTTTGTAACTTCACACGCGGATAACACGGAGCCTCCTTCAGCCTATTATAGCCTCCTTGGGGTATTCACTGAACGCCTTATTTGACTGCACTTTTTCACTGAGCATGCTCAGAACAAGCTCACACTTATGGATTCCCAAGACCGACAATGATGATGGGGTGAAATGGATGTTGCAGAAACACTACTGAAGCCCGCTGTCAGCATCCGCTATGGCTATGGCCGCGAGTGAACTATTCTAACTTCGCTATTTCATAAAACACATCTAGCAAAGGATGTTCCGAAGTACGTATTTAATTCACCGGTAGATCATACGAAACACACACTTTTACCATGCACGTCTCAGTTGCCAGGCGATGTTTCAACGGGCGGTTTCCGCACCGCTAAGGATGTCTGGATAATATGAACCCGGGTAATATATGGACACCCCGCAATACTGAGAAATATTTTTTCGAACGAGCTTTATAAATGCGTACATTTCTGTCTGGTTGTTATAGGCGACTCACAGAATGAACGACAGTTTGGTGAAACGGAGGTGTCATACTAACGAAACACGACTGTATGCTAAGTACATATCGCGACACTGTTAGCGCGAACGCGACATCAACGCATTTTCGCATTTTGCTTCTAAACAGTATTAGCGAGCACAACATTTTGATTGCTTACATTACAGAACAAAATGAACTCTTTTCATAGCAATAATAACATGGATGACATCCCTTGGTTTCAAAGAGAAAAACTGGAAAAGGACCGGCGATCGCTTGTTCGCGCTAACAGTGTCGCGCTCTGAGCACTAAAATAATATTAAAAGCATTTATAAAATATTGAAAGTGTACTAAGAGAAAGTTAAAGCAATTTTTACAAGAGTTTAAAATTATGGTATTTTTAGCATATTTTAGTCACTGAAGGCATGCGAATAGTTACTGAAAGAGGTTACGTCTCTGGTATTGTAGTCACCTCCACTCCTCCCAAATATCGTCCGTAATATGTTTTGTTAATAATATCGACAAAACAATGGACGTATTTACCCAGTTTGTTCCTGAAAATCGTGCCAATGTATATAGCAGAGTATTCATGTTAACGGGGTCTGAATTAAGCAGACGAGTCTGTACTAATAGTAAATAAAGGTATAGTATATAGTAATGAAATTTTCACTAATAGTCACTTAAAGTATAGGAATAGTCACAAAATGTAGTAACAGTCACTAGTATGTACTAATAGTCTCTCAAAGTCTAGTAATAGCCAAATAGTATACTAATAGCGACTAAAGGTATATTAATAGCCACCTCAAGTACAGTAAAGTGCAAGAATAGTTACAAAAGTATAATAATAGCCAACTAAAAGTATAATAATAGTCAGTAAAAGTATACTAATAGTCACCTCAAGTACAGTAATAGTCACGGAAGTACACTAATAGTCACCGAAAGTGCACTAATAGCCACTTTATGTACAGTAATAGTTACAAAAGTGCTCTAATAGTCACGAAAAGTATACTAATACTTATCGCAAGTACAGTAATAGTCACAAAAGTACACTAATAGCCACTGAAAGTATACTAATAGCCACTTCAAGTACAGTAATAGTTACAGCAGTACACTAATAGTCACTAAAAGTATACTAATAGCCACATCAAATACAATAATAGTCACAGAAGTACACTAATAGTTATTGAAAGTATAAATAGCCAACCCAAGTACAGTAATAGTCACTCAAAGTATACTAATAGCACTTCAAGCACAGCAATAGTTACAAAAGTATACTAATAGTCACTAAAAATATACTAATAGCCACCCCAGGTACAATAATGGTCACGTAAGTACGACTAATAGTCACTGAAAGTATACTAATAACCACTTCAAGTACAGTAATAGTTACAAAAGTATACTAATAGTCACTAAAAGTGTACTAAAATTAAGATCATGCTAAAAGCAAGGTGCCCAGAAACAGGGTGCGGCGTTCACTCGTGCCGGACCCTGGCGACCGCAGCCCGGGGTTCGAAAGTGGCGGCGGCGTGGTGGTCGACGAGCGCCTCGGCGCGGCCGCAGCGGCGTCGCCGGGGTCCTCGTGCGGCCGCCGCCTGTCCGGCAGTCGACGAAGCGAGGCGTGCGGGCAGGAGCATGCTGCCCGCGCCAGCGCAGGCGCTCACGGATATGGAGTTGGCGCCTGGAGCAGGGCGGGCCCCGGCACGGGCAGCCTCCTCTCCCTGCACACCAGCCTGCCCTCCAGGACCTCGCTGCTCAGGAAGCCCCTGAAGGGAGGCTCGCACCACACGGGACGCCAAGTACCGCAAGAAGCAGACCTTCATGTACAATTTCCTGGAGAGGCCACGTGGATACAAGGCATGCGTACCACATCTTTCTGTGAGTCCGGACTTTTTCTTCTCTGGTCACTGACAGAGCGAGAACGGCAGAGCGCGTTTTCCGAACGCCCGGTCTTCAGCACGCTACATGCCTTCCGCCGTGCTTTGACCACGCGTGCTCGCGCGGGCAATCGAGGTGCACGAGATGGAAAGGTGGGAAGCTCGCGCTAGAGTCGGAACAGCCGAAGCTCCTCCCTGCCGTTCTTACCTTGTCAGTGACTGTAGCCGACACGCGTCACTCAAGGAATGTAGTACGCCTGCTTTCTCAGTGAAGAACTTGAAGAGCGCGCGTCTACGGAGGGAGCTCGTGGACATCTCCTCTGTCCCTCCTGCAGCAGACTCGGGACATGCTTAAACTAGGGTATAGTGATTCGAGTGGAATAGCACTGCGTCATTCGCAGTGCTATTCCACTCGAATCACTATACCCTAGTTTAAGCATGTCCCGAGTCTGCTGCAGGAGGGACAGAGGAGATGTCCACGAGCTCCCTCCGTAGACGCGCGCTCTTCAAGTTCTTCACTGAGAAAGCAGGCGTACTACATTCCTTGAGTGACGCGTGTCGGCTACAGTCACTGACAAGGTAAGAACGGCAGGGAGGAGCTTCGGCTGTTCCGACTCTAGCGCGAGCTTCCCACCTTTCCATCTCGTGCACCTCGATTGCCCGCGCGAGCACGCGTGGTCAAAGCACGGCGGAAGGCATGTAGCGTGCTGAAGACCGGGCGTTCGGAAAACGCGCTCTGCCGTTCTCGCTCTGTCAGTGACCAGAGAAGAAAAAGTCCGGACTCACAGAAAGATGTGGTACGCATGCCTTGTATCCACGTGGCCTCTCCAGGAAATTGTACATGAAGGTCTGCTTCTTGCGGTACTTGGCGTCCCGTGTGGTGCGAGCCTCCCTTCAGGGGCTTCCTGAGCAGGGAGGTCCTGGAGGGCAGGCTGGTGTGCAGGGAGAGGAGGCTGCCGGTGCCGGGGCCCGCCCTGCTCCAGGCGCCAACTCCATATCCGTGAGCGCCTGCGCTGGCGCGGGCAGCATGCTCCTGCCCGCACGCCTCGCTTCGTCGACTGCCGGACAGGCGGCGGCCGCACGAGGACCCCGGCGACGCCGCTGCGGCCGCGCCGAGGCGCTCGTCGACCACCACGCCGCCGCCACTTTCGAACCCCGGGCTGCGGTCGCCAGGGTCCGGCACGAGTGAACGCCGCACCCTGTTTCTGGGCACCTTGCTTTTAGCATGATCTTAATTTTAGTACACTTTTAGTGACTATTAGTATACTTTTGTAACTATTACTGTACTTGAAGTGGTTATTAGTATACTTTCAGTGACTATTAGTGGTACTTACGTGACCATTATTGTACCTGGGGTGGCTATTAGTATATTTTTAGTGACTATTAGTATACTTTTGTAACTATTGCTGTGCTTGAAGTGCTATTAGTATACTTTGAGTGACTATTACTGTACTTGGGTTGGCTATTTATACTTTCAATAACTATTAGTGTACTTCTGTGACTATTATTGTATTTGATGTGGCTATTAGTATACTTTTAGTGACTATTAGTGTACTGCTGTAACTATTACTGTACTTGAAGTGGCTATTAGTATACTTTCAGTGGCTATTAGTGTACTTTTGTGACTATTACTGTACTTGCGATAAGTATTAGTATACTTTTCGTGACTATTAGAGCACTTTTGTAACTATTACTGTACATAAAGTGGCTATTAGTGTACTTTCGGTGACTATTAGTGTACTTCCGTGACTATTACTGTACTTGAGGTGACTATTAGTATACTTTACTGACTATTATTATACTTTTAGTGGCTATTATTATACTTTTGTAACTATTCTTGCACTTTACTGTACTTGAGGTGGCTATTAATATACCTTAGTCGCTATTAGTATACTATTTGGCTATTACTAGACTTTGGAGAGACTATTAGTACATACTAGTGACTGTTACTACATTTTGTGACTATTCCTATACTTTAAGTGACTATTAGTGAAAATTTCATTACTATATACTATACCTCTTATTTACTATTAGTACAGACTCGTCGCTTAATTCAGACCCCGTTAACATGAATACTCTGCTATATACATTGGCACGATTTTCAGGAACAAACTGGGTAAATACGTCCATTGTTTTGTCGATATTATTAACAAAACATATTACGGACGATATTTGGGAGGAGTGGAGGTGACTACAATACCAGAGACGTAACCTCTTTCAGTAACTATTCGCATGCCTTCAGTGACTAAAATATGCTAAAAATACCATAATTTTAAACTCTTGTAAAAATTGCTTTAACTCTCTTAGTACACTTTCAATATTTTATAAATGCTTTTAATATTATTTTAGTGCTCAGAGCGCGACACTGTTAGCGCGAACAAGCGATCGCCGGTTTTTCCAGTTTTTCTCTTTGAAACCAAGGGATGTCATCCATGTTATTATTGCTATGAAAAGAGTTCATTTAGTTCTGTAATGTAAGCAATCAAATGTTGTGCTCGCTAATACTGTTTAGAAGCAAAATGCGAAAATGCCGATGCCGTTCGCGCTAACAGTGTCGCGATATGTACTTAGCATACAGTCGTGTTTCGTTAGTATGGACACCTGTTTCACCAAACTGTCGTTCATTCTGTGAGTCGCCTATAACAACCAGACAGAAAATGTACGCATTTATAAAGCTCGTTCGAAAAAATATTTCTCAGTATTGCGGGGTGTCCATATATTACCCGGGTTCATATTATCCAGACATCCTTAGCGGTGCGGAACCGCCCGTTGAAACATCGCCTGGCAACTGAGACGTGCATGGTAAAAGTGTGTGTTTCGTATGATCTACCGGTGAATTAAATACGTACTTCGAACATCCTTTGCTAGCTGTGTTTTATGAAATAGCGAAGTTAGAATAGTTCACTCGCGGCCATAGCCATAGCGGATGCTGACAGCGGGCTTCAGTAGTGTTTCTGCAACATCCATTTCACCCCATCATTATTGTCGGTCTTGGGAATCCATAAGTGTGGAGCTTGTTCTGAGCATGCTCAGTGAAAAAAGTGCAGTCAAATAAGGCGTTCAGTGGATACCCCAAGGAGGCTATAATATGCTGAAGGAGGCTCCATGTTATCCGCGTGTGGAGTTACAAAGAACAGAACGGGCGTGGCCACAAAGTGCCTCCCCAATCTCTCGGCGTTCTCCTACACTCTTAGAAAAAAAAATGCCACTATAATCCGCCCTTAAAGGAGGAACGCTCTTGTAACCTATGTTTCTTTAGAAAGAAAAACACCTTCTTCCTGAAAGCAGGGGAGCAAAGTGCCTCCGTCGCCTGCAGCATCTAAGTATGGCGGCACCGAATCGAGCAAATCGAGCTCAATACTGCTTAACGAGGACGCTACAGTCTATTATACGGAGTGTGAGGAGCAGAAAATAAACGCATGACTCGAGCTTTCCCCGAACTGGATTTATTTCCGAAGCCACCTTCCCCCGCAGGTACAGAAATTTGGGTTTCCGAAAGCAGTTACTCAGTCTTCTCGTCGTCAGCACTGCGATGTCAAACGGAGGCAACCGGTACACAATTACTCCGCGCACTTTACGTCTTACCTTTGCTATTTCTCGAGCCACAATTCCTTCGTCAGCTGCATACCACGGAGGAGTGGTAAACCATTCGCGAAACCAAAAGTCACTCTCAAAAAGAGCAAATTTATACTGGTCGTTTTGAAGCTATGAATTTTTTCGGTGACCACCTAAGCAACAAATAATATACCCAGCATGTTGACTTTATTTTTCAGTAATCTCATACCTCTGACGATATTCTGAACGGCTTGAGGTTGAACCTCTTAGTAAAGAGTAAACACTCATGCCATAATTATTTGAAAACCATTCAATCAAGCCGCTCACTGCAATTCCAAGTTATGCGTTTGCTTCCCCACACGGCACGTCTTAGCCAGTATTTCTATTGTAGTATTTGTTTTTCTTTTTGTGCTGCTCGCGTGCAGCTGCAATTGTTGTCTTGAATTAATCTCCGTTGAGGGGGTATTCACTCAGGCGGAAGCGAAGGTTCACGGGCAGAGAAATCGCTTTTCGATCAACTATGAAATGCAGTCTAACCCCGACCTTCGGCAGGTGTTAATGTACGGAGCTACGCCGTGGTGAGCTCGAGAACGTCTAGAGCTCCTCCCCACGGGATAGCGCCACAGACGCGCTATAGGCGCGCCACTTGGAGGGCAGTTTATCCCATTTGTTTGTCGATTTTTTCCTATCATCCTCCCTTAATGCTAAAATTACAAACTGTAAATATACGTACTTTCCGTCATATTTCCATGCTGATCAGTCCCTTTCCCCAGAGCGCAATCACTATCGGGTAGGAGACAACCGACAGTCACATTGGCCACTGTACTGATAGAGCTACGCTTCAGACCAGCGTTCCAAGATGACTATCCGCCTGTCGATTGATTGCACCGTAATCCCTCATAGCAGTCTTAAGGCTGCGGTCCCACGGCAGCCATCTTGAACAAGGCGTTAGTTCAACCAATAGATGGCGACACGCACCCGTGTTGTGGCCGAAACATTGGTTCACGGTGGGATGGCTCGAGCACCATCACGTTCTCCTCGTGGCCTTGCTCGCGCCGCTGCCAGCTGTGCTCAGCTGGCTCAAGTAGCGTGGCCCAGCAAACGGATGTATGCGAGAATGTCAGGCTGGGTATAAATTGTTCTCTGATATAGGTAGATGCGGTTCGGCGGTTGTAACGGGCTTTCGCAATAAATCTTACCAAGAAGGAATCAAATGTTGATTGACATGTCAATATTCTATCAATGAAAACTTCTTCTGCAGGAATGCACGCTCAGTAGACTCAATCTTCCAAGACACCAGTGGAAGCGGACGTCAAGTAAACTGCTTCGCGATTTACGGTACTTACCTCACCATTTTAATGACGACTGAAAATAACGTCACGAAATATTGTGTTTCACGGGATCCGGAAGATGTTGTAAAGGTTGTTACATTATAGTTCCGAGAAAACAAACGCCGTTGCAATATTTTTGGAAGTACCGACACACATATTGTTGTAAGTACAGCTTAGGAGGAATGTGATGAAAACCATCAGAATAAATAGGAAGACGTTTATTTGCAATGAAGGCGCTATGAATGAACGGCGTTTAGCGACGGCAAGTTACGAGCGTTCGGGAATTTATAAGTTCACGTGATTGCTAACTATGGACATGCGGACAATGAAGACCTGTTTTGTCGGGAGATGGTGTTGCGGTGATGATCTGATATCGGACGACTCATGGCAGACGAACAAGCAAGTTTCTTCTCAGCGAATGGTAAGCGTCCAGTGTCAAGCACGGCACGTGGCTACCGACGTTGTCGACGTTTCGAACACTTACCGCCTTCGACAAAAGTCCTGGCACCTGGGCTAACATTCTGGAAAGACTCGAAGTCTTCCTTGAGTCCAACGCCATCATGAACAGTAACTGAAAACGATCCACTATTCAGTCGGTGGGTGGCGAAACGTATCCGCATCTGCGGAGTCATGGTCGATGCGTACTCTAAGTGGTTGGAAGTTTACACGATGCCTGCCACGACGTCCAAATGCGTCATTGACGTTCTACGCTCTCTTTTGCCTACTTTTGCCCTACCGAAAATACTTTTCTCTGATAACGCACCAAATTTTGGTTCAAATAAAATAAACAAGTTTTTGAAAAAAAAATGAAAGCCGTTTACAACTCCCTGTAACGCCGAATTGGAGCGCAGCTCTTGAGGAGGAGGGGAGGGAAGGGTACTGAGGGGAGGGTATACCCCTCCTTTCTCCTCCTCCCCTCACGGGGGTCACGTGACCTCGGGGGGGGGGGGTTCACGTGACCTGGGGAGTCACGTGACCTAGGGAGTCACGTGACCTGGGGGGGTCAGTCACGTGACCTAACGGTTACGCCGACGCCGACGGCGACGCCGACGCCGCTCAAGCTGGAAACGGGCGCCTAAGTGCTGCGCTCTAAAAAAACACGGCATCAGGCATCACATAAGTGCACCATACCATCCTGCAACTAACGGGCAAGCAGAACAGATGGTGTGCGAAGCGAAGAAAGCCCTCTTGAAGCTTACGGAAGAAGCAGTTCAGTGAAGAATCGCCAGGTTCTTGTTCCAGCAGCACGCGACGGTCTCATCTTACACGGTAACAACACCCGCCGAAGCAATGTTCGGCGGACGAAGAGCCACACCCCTCGATCTCATGATACTATGGCCTATGAACGAAGATCGAGATATTCCCAGATCGGGAGTAATGGCAGTTTATTCGGTCGGACAACTCGTCTACGTGAGGAATTTCGGCGGAAGTCGGGCCTTCCATGTAAAACTTGAGTAGAAAAGGCTCTATGTTGGTTGACCAGAAGGTGTCATCCCTCTGAATACGTTGGATATCAATGCCCTTGAGTGTAAATATAACTAAATCACAAAACTCTCTTTGTGTATTGTGTAACTGCCCTTGTATTTGGTAGTAGAAGCTATGGTGGTGATTTGGACCTTTCACACCAGGCTCCTTTTTCTTATTTTTCGTTTCATACTCCTTTGCGGTTTAAGTAGGCTTCAGGAATATTTTGGAACGGGGACACTTTACGTCAACGAGGCCATTTGTTCCAAGTAGTCAATCAGGGAATGCTGCTAGAAATCCGTCCCTCATATTAACGAATAAGCCGCACTTCTGCACAGTGCAGTTTTCCTGTTCCACGTACAGTTGTAAAGCAGCATCCTCATTGATTCTACCATATTCTGTTGCGGGTGAAGAAAGGTCTTTGGGTACACGATACTAGAAACAAGTCTGGCACTGTACGTTGTGGTTCGACACCCACTAATATCGTTGTTTTTATAGAGCCTCATCATTTAATCATTACCTCGTCACCTCAAATTGCTCTTCATCAACAGTAAGTACAATAGGCTACCGCCATATTACAATCCAAGAATTGAAAAATTGAGTCGTTCAATCCTTCAATATGTTTATTATTTATATAATGTTATTACGTTACTTTACCTCGAGACGATCGACGTCCATCGTCGATCTTCAAATACTTATATAAGGGGGGGGGGGGGAGGGCGATTGGTGGCTCCTATACTTCGTTTCAGCTTGGGTCCAGACGCAGCCGATGCTACAAGCGCGAGCGTGTGGCTCCTGAACAGTGCTTGCACTGCACGAGCGCGCGTGCTTGGCACGGGACTGCTCGGAAGCCACGAGCTCGTGCTTGTAGCATCGGCTGCGTCTGGACCTCAAGCTGAAACGAAGTATAGTGCATGTCTAGCGCACACCAGCTCGGAGCACGTGGAGCGAAAGCTCGCGCTGCAGAACCCACCCCGCCCCTGCCCGTTTCGATCTGGAAGAGCATCATACCGGCGTGCGGTCGTGTATCACTACTGCGTGGTGCACGTTAAAGATTCAGGTTTGCGGTTGTACCGCACTGGCTAAATTGCTCATCTACACCTGATACACCAGACGCCCACTAAGGCAGACTAACTTCCGGCTGTGTAAACATACACACAACAATTTGCAATTAGACGCACAATCACAAAGAACACAGCGTGCCGCCTCTTTTCTTTGGACCGTCTTTTTTAACCAGCGCAAGCTCGCGCGTTCTCTCTTTTGAGATGGTTAGAACTAACGTTGATTAGAACAGTCGCACATAAAACCCGCGTTTCTCCTACCCGGCCGCTTCCTCCTCTCATTATGTGTAGGTGGTTAAAACTAAATAAGCTATAATAATGGTGTATTATTCAAATTTAGTTTCAGTTTCAGTCAGGGGAAAGGAGGTTCGCGGGAAGTAGGGCCAATAAATGAGCTGCGCTTAGAGTATCGGCACTCTCTTCCCCGACAGTGTTGTGGGCGCCGCCATTTTGGTGCTTGTGCAGAGCAGGCGCAACTGCCGATCGTCATGATTCAAAATTGCGACTTCCTCAGCATTAGATTCGGTGTTAGGAAGCTCATGTAATATTGCTTTGCTTTGTCGCAAACTGTTTAAAGTGGAGGACGGAAAAGCGTTTCTTGTGATTTCAGATACAGCTTCAAATATCTGGCAACCATGATTTTAAGCCACAATATGGCCAAGTGTCGCTACTCTGAAGCGTAGCTTATTTAATGACACTATTCATGCCCTTGTTCAAGAAGCTTGTAATACCTGGAGGGGCCATGACGTGAGCCCCGTGGATTCCACAAGCCACTACCTTTTGACACCTGCCTCTTCCTCATTGTTCCCGCTAGTGCCAGTAAATTAGCTACGCTTCAGAGTAACGACACTTGGCCATATTGTGGCTTAAAATCATGGTTGCCAGTTATCTGAAGCTTTATCTAAAATCACAGGAAACGCTTTTCCGTCCTCCACGAATGTTTAAACAACCCGCGACAGAGCATAGCAATATTGCATCAGCTTCCTAGCACCGCATCTAATGCAGAGGAAGTCGCACTTTTGGATCATGACGATCGGCAGTTGCGTTTGCTCTGCACAAGACCCAAAATGGCGGCGCCCAAAACAATTTTGGGGAACGGAGTGCCGATACTTTAAGCGCAGCTCATTTAGTGACTCTAGGCATGAAGTGAACTCGGGTGTATTCTTCCCCTCTTCGTCTTTATCGTTTATTGATTTCAATTATATCGAATAATGAACACTTTATATCACGCTACGCTTGTGTAATTATTTGTCTTAGATTTATTAACCTGACCCAGTACTTAAACCGTTCATTTATCGATAGTAAATCTTCAAATATATTTTCTAAATGTGAAGGTAAAACGACACGGAGATTGATGATGATACAGACGCCAACGCCGCCCTCGAAAATTTTTTGAACTTAGAAATCAGCAGTTTTGTCTGCCATCCGCCAGGTAGCGCAACAAAACACCCAAACAGTTTTTAATTGTTTTTAAAATTAGCTAAGCTCTACAACTATCAAGAAACCAAAGCAAGATCATTGGGAAAATCTAATACATCGCAATGTATATCTATTCCATACAATAAATGTTATTAGATGCCAATAAATCTGTTTGATGTCCAAAAAAGATGTGCGTGAAAAACAGGTAAGTTTGAAGGGCTCCTGGAGCGTTATGACTTTGAAAATAAAAAAAGCCACCGTCCACCTCTTGGGCAACTATTGTAGTTCTAAATGTTATAAAAGATTTTACCATAGTTTAATTATTTACTCAGCGGCATTTGAATTACCATGACTCGAAGCACAAAAAAGTGCTACGTTTGATATAAAATATCTCAACAAAAAATTTTACACAACATTAAATTTTTTTCTGCATATTACCAATTATAAGCACTACATCTGTAGCTAATTTCATTGCCCTAGCGCTTGTCATTAAAAACATATTTGTGCTGAAAAATGTCAATTTTAGGGCAATATTTGGAGAGCTGAAAAAAACAAAGTAGTGCAAATACCAAAAAAGTATACCGTTACATTCTGCTCCGACGTCATCTTAACAAAACTGCTCTATTGGAACCGTGTTATCTTTAATAGATTCTTCATGAAACATGAACCAGCGGAGCAAGTGAGGGTCCGCGCCATCATATTCGCAACGCTACAAATGCGCATGAACAATATAAACCAATACATACATAATATCAAATGAAAGAGGATTGCATTGCCTTTCGAATGACATCAATCCCACAAAACAGTATTTAAAAGGAGATGAGTAATGACCTTCCAAAAAGTACCTAAACTGCCACATTCAGTGGGACCGTGGCCTTAAAGCTCTGCAACGATATTCAGTTGGAATGTTTTTCACTTTACACGAGCTTACTGGCACTGGTGGGACTCAAGGATACTCGCACGCAACGCCACTGGCCAAGAAACTCCTTTGTTGCGGTGTAATTTCAAGGACAAAAGCGATCATTTTCATTCAATCTCTCTTTTGCAAAATTTGATGACGTAACGTGGGGATCGCAGTACACCCAAGTGACGATATTTGAATGCGGTTCATAGATTGGACCCGAGCATTGCGTGGGCGCTCGATTTGGGCTCGTGATAATTACAAGCTCGAGAAGCATTCGGGTAGTGGCCCGTGTCCAATCGCTTCAACGACGACAATAGCCGAGCCATAACAATGTCTGGAACTCAGCGCGTGTCCTGTGCTTTGCCAACCCCAGCGCGTGGCTATGATCAACATTGGCGGCATATAATTCATTCCAGGTCACGTGGCCGCTTGTTCTGGCTGCGAGTTGAGGGGGTGAACGCTGCTCGTTTTTCTTTAATTTGTTTCTGGGACTTCTATGGCGTGGGGTGAAAAACGAACGCGTGTTACATATGTCATCAACGTCAGGGATCCGTTCTAAGCGGTATTTGCGCAAAGTACAACAATTGTTGCATCGCCCCTTTAATGTAAAGCGTTATGTCAACCTGCGGCACCCCGTCCCCTCCGATAACGGTTCGGCCAGCGGCATCAATGCCCGGCAGTTTACGTCATCTAATCTTGTTTTTCCACCACTGATAAGCGTCGTATGTCGCGTGCCAAGGTGTTCCTTGAATTGGATTCCACGCTTTATACGAAGCACAGATGTACCGGTGACTCGCTTTCGTTTCTCGACGCAAAGCAGTCAAACACACTCAAACAATCCCAAACGCAACTGTGCGTAGGGGCCTTTACGCGCTGAACGTGCTCTGGAAGTGCTCGTTTTACTTCGAAAATGCCGAAGCGCCTGTAACTCGCACTGCATACGATTCGCCATAAACCCATTTTGAAAGGCTGCCTTCTGTTGGAAGCCGTGTAATCCCTGCACTATGGCGGACACATATGACACAGCACAACGCTGCGAGACGAAAGAGCAACGACACGGCGTTCGTTGTCTGCCAGTGCATATGGTGTCATCAGCTACACCAACCATGCTCACGCACGCACAGTGACCTTATGGTTCTGGGCCAGTTTGCTCGAAAGCGCTAACCGCGGCTAAAGTTAGCCGCAGTACCTAGGAGAGGGATGTTGAAATCACGTGACTGGCTCGGTAGGGATGCGGGGAAACATGGCGGTGCCCCGGTGAGTGAGCGCCACAAAACTAATATGTCGTCGAAAATAATCCCTGAAGAAGGGGAACAAGAGGGACAAAGGACAAACACAAATCTCCAAACACAGCTAGGTGACTGGTTCGCGACCGAAAAAATCCGCCTGGTCCGGGTATCGAACCCGGGACCTCTCCATTACAGGTGGAGCGCTCTACCAACTGAGCTAACCAGGGGTTAGATGTCAGTAGAGCAAACGGGTTTTATCAGCCGCCACCAGTCTAACACCAACAATGGTGAAGCTTGCAATTTAAGGTTATTATTATGGTGCAATTAAATGCAAAGGTGCAAGCGAGCTGGACAAGAATGACGAAAATAATCCCTGGAGAAGGGGAACAAGAGGGACAAAGGACAAACACAAATCTCCAAACACAGCCAGGTGACTGGTTCGCGACCGAAAAAATCCGCCTGGTCCGGGTATCGAACCCGGGACCTCTCCATTACAGGTGGAGCGCTCTACCAACTGAGCTAACCAGGGGTTAGAACGTCAGTAGAGCAAACGGGTTTTATCAGCCGCCACCAGTCTAACACCAACAAGGGTGAAGCTTGCAATTTAAGGTTATTATTATGGTGCAACTAAATGGAAAGGTGCAAGCGAGCTGGACAAGAATGACGAAAATCATCCCTGGAGAAGGGGAACAAGAGGGACAAAGGACAAACACAAATCTCCAAACACAGCTAGGTGACTGGTTTGCGACCGAAAAAATTCGCCTGGTCCGGGTATCGAACCCGGGACCTCTCCATTACAGGTGGAGCGCTCTACCAACTGAGCCAACCAGGGGTTAGACGTCAGTAGAGCAAACGGGTTGTATCAGCTGCCACCAGTCTAACACCAACAAGGGTGAGGCTTGCAATTTAAGGTTATTATTTATGGTGCAATTAAATGCAAAGGTGCAAGCGAGCTGGAGAAGAATGACGAAAATAATCCCTGGAGAAGGGGAACAAGAGGGACAAAGGACAAACACAAATCTCCAAACACAGCTAGGTGACTGGTTCGCGACCGAAAAAATCCGCCTGGTCCGGGTATCGAACCCGGGACCTCTCCATTACAGGTGCAGCGCTCTACCAACTGAGGCTAACCAGGGGTTAGACGTCAGTAGAGCAAACGGGTTTTATCAGCCGCCACCAGTCTAACACCAACAAGGGTGAAGCTTGCAATTTAAGGTTATTATTATGGTGCAATTAAATGCAAAGGTGCAAGCGAGCTGGACAAGAATGACGAAAATAATCCCTGGAGAAGGGGAACAAGAGGGACAAAGGACAAACACAAATCTCCAAACACAGCTAGGTGACTGGTTCGCGATCGAAAAGATCCGCCTGGTCCGGGTATCGAACCCGGGACCTCTCCATTACAGGTGGAGCGCTCTACCAACTGAGCTAACCAGGGGTTAGACGTCAGTAGAGCAAACGGGTTTTATCAGCCGCCACCAGTCTCAACACCAACAAGGGTAAAGCTTTGCAACTTAAGGTTATGTTTATAATGCAATTAAATGCAAAAAGGTGCACAGCGAGCTGGACAAGAATGACGAAAATAACCCCCGGAGAAGGGGAACAAGGGTGACAAAGGACAAACACAAATCTCCAAACACAGCTAGGTGACTGGTGCGCGACCGAAAAATCCGCCTGGTCCGGGTATCGAACCCGAGACTCTCCATTATATGGTGGAGCGCTTCACCAAGTGAGCTAACCAGGAGTTAGACTGTCAGTAGAGCAAACGGGTTTGATCAGCTGCCACCAGTCTAACACCAACAAGGGTGAACGGCCTGCATTTTAAAGGTTATGATGATAATGCAATTAAATGCAAAGGTGCAGGCGAGCTGGTCAAGAATGACGAAAATAATCCCTGGAGAAGGGGAAAAAGGGGACAAAGGACAAACACAAATCTCCAAACGCAGCTAGGTAAATGGTGCACAACCGAAAAAAATCTGCCTAGTTATGGTATTGAAGCAGGGAGCTCTTCATTTTCAGTGAAACGTGCTACCATCTCAGCTAACGAGGGTTAAATGTCAGTAGAGCAAACGGATTTTATCAGCTGGCACCGTCTAACACCAACAAGGGTGAACGGCCTGCATTTTAAGGTTATGATGATAATACAATTAATGCAAAGGTGCAGGCGAGCTGGTCAAGATGACGAAAATAATCCCTTGAGAAGGGGAAAAGGGTGGACAAAGGACAAACACAAATCTCCAAACGCAGCTAGGTAAATGGTGCGCAACCGAAAAAATCTGCCTAGTTATGGTATTGAAGCAGGGAGCTCTTCATTTTCAGTGAAACGTGCTACCATCTCAGCTAACGAGGTTAAATGTCAGTAGAGCAAACGGATTTTATCAGCTGGCACCCGTCTAACACCAACAAGGGTGAACGGCCTGCATTTTAAGGTTATGATGATAATACAATTAATGCAAAGGTGCAGGCGAGCTGGTCAAGAATGACGAAAATAATCCCTTGAGAAGGGGAAAAAGGTGGACAAAGGACAAACACAAATCTCCAAACGCAGCTAGGTAAATGGTGCGCAACCGAAAAAATCTGCCTAGTTATGGTATTGAAGCAGGGAGCTCTTCATTTCCAGTGAAACGTGCTACCATCTCAGCTAACGAGGAGTTAAATGTCAGTAGAGCAAACGGATTTTATCAGCTGGCACCCGTCTAACACCAACAAGGGTGAACGGCCTGCATTTTAAGGTTATGATGATAATACAATTAATGCAAAGGTGCAGGCGAGCTGGTCAAGAATGACGAAAATAATCCCTTGAGAAGGGGAAAAAGGTGGACAAAGGACAAACACAAATCTCCAAACACAGCTAGGTAAATGGTGCGCAACCGAAAAAAATCTGCCTAGTTATGGTGATTGAAGCAGGGAGCTCTTCATTTTCAGTGAAACGTGCTACCATCTCAGCTAACGAGGAGTTAAATGTCAGTAGAGCAAACGGATTTCATCAGCTGGCACCCGTCTAACACCAACAATTGTGAACGGCCTGCATTTTAATGTTATGATGATAATACAATTAATGCAAAGGTGCAGGCGAGCTGGTCAAGAATGACGAAAATAATCCCTTGGAGAAGGGGGAAAAAGGTGACAAAGGACAAACACAAATCTCCAAACGCAGCTAGGTAAATGGTGCGCAACCGAAAAAAATCTGCCTAGTCATGGTATTGAACCAGGGAGCTCTTCATTTTCAGTGAAACGTGCTCACCATCTGAGCTGAACGAGGAGTTAAATGTCAGTAGAGCAAACGGATTTCATCAGCTGGCACCCGTCTAACACCAACAATGGATGAGACGGCCTGCATTTTAAGGTTATGATGATAATACAATTAATGCAAAGGTGCAGGCGAGCTGGTCAAGAATGACGAAAATAATCCCTGGAGAAGGGAAAAAGGGGACAAAGGACAAACACAAATCTCCAAACACAGCTAGGTAAATGGTGCGCAACCAAAAAAATCTGCCTAGTCATGGATATTGAACCAGGGAGCTCTTCATTTTCAGTGGAGCGCTGCTACCAACTGAGCTAACCAGGAGTTAACTGCCAGTAGAGCAAACGCGCTTTATCAGCAACCACCAGTCTAACACCAGAATTTACACGGCCTGCATTTTAAGATTCATGATGATAATACAATTAATGCAAAGATGCAAGCGAGTTGGTCAAGAATGACGAAAATAATCCCTGGAGAAGGGAAAAAGGGGGACAATTAAAGGACAAACCTACAAATCTCCAAACACAGCTAGGTAACTGGTGCGCGACCGAAAAAATCTGCCTAGTCATGGTATTGAACCAGGGAGCTCTCCATTCTCAGTGAAACGTGCTACCATCTGAGCTAACGAGGAGGTTAAATGTCAGTAGAGCAAACGGATTTTATCATCTAGCACCAGTCTAACACCAACAAGGGTGAACGGCCTGCATTTTAAGGTTATGATGATAATACAATTAATGCAAGAGTGCAAGCGAGCTGGTCAAGAATGACGAAAATATTTCCTGCAGAAGGAATTATTTTTGTCAGGGTCCTATAGGATACATGTACTAATTATATTTTTTCTAACAGTAAACATTACCCCGGCACCCGCACACTCCTCTTCATCGTGACGAAATATAAGTAAAAGAGACGCCATAAAGAGTGAGCCGAGTCAACCACTTCGTCATTTAACCACGTTTTAATGAGACCAACAATATCAAGACAGAGCAGCAATATATCGAAGAGGATATATCGTCGCGTTTCATATCTGGGCTGGTATTGGTGTAAAGTCAATTTAAGGATTTGTTTATGTAAAACGCGAAGCAGCAGTCGGTACATGAAGGTTAACACACTGCGAAGCAACGCAGGCCAGGCATTTATGCAAAGTATTTGGCGTTGGCAGAAGATGAACATGTCATGCTTCAGCATTACGGGCTGTAACCATTGGTACACCAGATCCGACATGCACTTCCAAACATACACTTCTTCATTTCCACATAAAGTTGCTGAAACGCAAGCCTACTTTCTCACCAAGCGCTGCTTTTTACTGCTTCAGAAAAGTGGAGGAGATTTCTATGTTTGGATCCAACCACCTGCGTGTAATCACCGTTGAGTCAGCTCGATTGCCCACCTAGTTTGCAAACGTTTCTAGAAATCACTCAAAGCATTTTTTATTTATGTATTTTTTGCTATTTTTGCTTTTCTCACTCAGTTGAAAAAATCAAGCGGAACTCCTTGTAGACCCAGGAAATGCCGGCTGCACTTTGCCTATGCTGGGTGCAAATTTACCTTATCGACTTCTCGGAATCCTCCCATGCTTCGCGTTTACCAGTTTCTTCGGACCAGAAAGATGCAGTTCGTTTCTACTTACGACCGGTTTTACAAATCGTCAACTTCAGCTCGGAAGGTGAGACGCCAAGTCGTCCCGAGTCCGTCTCGTTCTACCGTGAATGACGCATCCTTTGAACTCGTAGACCCTTGAGTTACTTCTTGTACGCTCAAACTCCGTCTTCTGGTGGATGTGAGTTGCCCCATCAGTGTTTTTCTATGACGTCAATGTCATTATTATCATCAGCATTACCCATTAACGACCGATGTAGCCTTTTGAACGGTGGTAAAACCTTCAGGCAATCTTCTCCTTCTACATTTTGATAAAGGACAAGGATTTTATTCAATATCATCCGCCAACTGTGGAGAAAACATCCGCCACAGCATCTCAAAAAACACGAGCTTTTTCTGAAGCTTAGCGTACCAGTCAGGTTATTAGGCGCTTTTTGACGAAGGGCAACACGTTAGCTGAAGAGGTTATTGGGACGGAAACACCTACACATTTAAATCTGATCTGAATTCCATGCTGCCCATGAGTGCAGTATGCCGGGGTGTTGCCTAGTCAAGTGGCAGATGTGTCTTTCCGTAGTTGATAATCCTGCAACGAAACGAGCACCCCTTGAAGGTTGACCCAATGCAAGCGCTAAGAGGCCAGGAGCATAAAGCGCGGGACAAACACGGACATGAAGTAGACGGAGAGCGCTGTCCATCTGCGTTGTCGTCATGTGTCTCTGGCGCTCATAATTTCAGTAGGGTGAACCAACTAGCCCCCCTCCCTCCCCTTAATACTTTAGTGCGCTAAGGAGCGAGACGCCACTGGCGGTTGCTGATCAGAAGATCGCGAAGAGTCGTCTTCAAGCCAAAACCGTTCTGCTTCCACTGCTTCCCATGACGATGCGCACGAGATGACGATGACGCATGTTGAAGATATGGCCAGGAGAGACAGCCCCTGAAGCATAATGCCCCATGAGTACAGCATGCCGGACGTGTTACTCCGCAGCGTCGAAGTGGAAGATGAATCTGTAGATGATGAACCCTCAACGGAAACAGAACCGTCCCTTGACGGCTGACCCACTGAAGCGCTTAAAAGCGATCACCAATGGGATTTGCTGATCATAAGGTAGTGAACAATAATCATGCAGCCAGTGCCGCTCTGCTTCCGCTGCTTCTCACGACGAGGCGCACGAGCTGACCATGAAGCTTGTTGAAGATATGACAGGAAAGACAGCACCTGAAGCATAACTCCCCGTGAGTACAACATGCCGGACGTGTTGCGTCCCAAGGCTGTCATCAGGCATCTTTGGGCCTAAATCGCCGAAGAAGTACGGAAGCAAGGCCCCACTTCTGCTTGTTCGGTTTTTCTGTGGGAACTTTGAAGCTAAATTTCCAAATATTTGGGAGATTCAGACATTTCTACTGGTTCCCGGTTTCGAGAGTCGATCTTGATAGTAAAACATGATCACGTAGTAAATAAGCCCTACCTGTGTTTGGAGGCTGCGTGGAGCGAGATTTTTTTACCTCTAAAAGCGTAGGCTGTTTGGGTTTTCTTGAAGACCTTGCGTCCTTTTTTTATTGAGGCGGTTTGTTGACTTGCACCGCTTTTTATACTCATGTTTGCACGCCGAAGCCCATTGCAATGTGAACGGTCATGAGGTTCAAGTCTTTGGATTTGTTTACTGGTCGGGCCGTAAATTGTAGTTTGTAAAATCTGTCTTCGCCGTTTTGTGTTCTCTAGGTGATGAAGGCAGTTAGAAGTTTCTATCCGTAAACTCTAGATTCCTAGTTCCAACGTTGCCTTGTCTTGGAGAAAGCTTCGTTGCCGGCTCCACTTTGCCATTATCCCCTTTCGTTTTGTTTAATTACAGAGACAATATGGAGTGGATTTTGTGTCCAATCAAAACTTAATTTAATGCTGCGTTCGAGACACTCTTTTCCTTCCTTCATTCGTTTTCTGTTTCGTCACCGCTGTCTCGTAAAACTCTACTATGATGAACTTACCCCAGTTATTTTGCGCCGCTCACGTTTTGTTCAAATATGGCATTTTTGCCTCAAGTGTGGCCCTTGTCAATCATTTGTCAAGCAAGAAAAAGCCACAGGAACTATAAGTAAGTACTCTGGCACTAATTAACTGACGCCTTGGAGCAAAACCGTATTAGGGCCCAAGTTAGGCCCTAGGTTTGCCAAGCTTGTGGAAGCAAGACGTTTCTCTGGCGTGCTGCCTGGGATATTATCCTGCCTCCGTAGTTTTAGTTATAGACTTACTAACCCCCGCAGCTTTGGGTGTTTGAATTTGAATTACTAGACAATGATAAAACACTCGGTGATGTTCTTAGATAACATGCTCAGAACAAATCACATCAAATGCCTTTGCTCTAAACTGAAAAAATTCAAGATAATTGTTTACACTCACACGCATGTTACCAACAACCATAACAATTTTGGTATGATTCTTAATTTTGTTTTACATTTTCGTTACTATCTAAACCTGGAGAGACGCAACTTCGTTCAGTTTAAATACGATACTGTTGTTGCCAAAAAGTTATACCACCCAAAGAAAATATTCCCTACACTATGATTGTTTAAAATAAGAAAGGTCATGTGCATACCATAAGAGCAATAACAATACTTTTCGGAAATCTTATATAAGTTTGCGGCGTATAGTTCGCTGCCGCGAAGTTATTGAATTCACTGACTGAAAATATAAATAAACACTACTTCGCGATTGAGGAAGCAGTACTGGAACGTAGAGAATAAGTTGTATGCCCGCGCTGCTTGCCGCGACCACTGAAGGAATATTATAATCGCAATATATATATATTAGCGGTACAGCTATCTCAAAGAAGAGTTTGGGCAGCAGGCGAGACTGGTGAATATTGAGTCGAAATAATAAAACCGGAGACACGGCCAACAGAAGAACACAAAGTGTGCAGTGTCCCTTCTGGGTGGGTCTCTCAAGTCGTCGGTGGAGGCATTATTTGGTTGGTCTATCCTCAGCCAGTTGTGGGGACGGAGGCTTACTTTGTCTGAGCACCGATGTCTGCGTATTCAGCTGGTGCGTCAAGAAGAAGTGCGTTGATCCAACACGTTGCTGGCACCTTTCGGCCATCCATGCAACTGGGCTACCAAGCTTAGGTTCTCAGCACCTACAAGTCCGCTGCAATTCAACAAGGAAGTAGTTGCGTCAGGTCTGTGACTTAACTGACACTTACAGAGGAGTTGCTACCAAGACTTCGTTCAAGTTTGAACTCTGGGACAAACTGAAAAAAAGCAGTTTCGGTCTTCTTGGGTAGACCTGACGCTTTTCGATGTCATAATACTTGGGTGGGGTCCGGTCGAAAATGAGGTGTTTCGAATGCCTTTATTTTTGAGAGTTACTTTGGTCGAGGTTCGGAGGACAATGCAGTGCTTTTGCCTGATGCGGAATTGTCTTTCTTCTCCGAGGTCTTACAAAATGGTCTCAAGTTTTGCCCCACCATCAAGCCTTCAAGGCTGAACATTGACGCGTCTATGAATGCCGTAGGAAGCATAATTAGTGGTGAAAAGGAGATGCCTGGCTTGAGAACCAGGCATTTAAAGGCATTAATAGGTTAGCAGACGCTTCGTACCGTCTTGATTCTAGAAATTTCTAGAAAGATCAGATAGTAAAAATGAGAGTTGAAAGAAGTGAAGTTGTGTTGCTTGAGACGGACAAGAGGATTAAATTTGCGGTGACAGTTGGGTGTTTTCGAGAACAAGTTCAGTCAGTCGTAGAGGCGCTTTCTCGGCCTTGTACTGATAAGTTGCAGAAGCTAAAGAGGCTTGTTGTGAACATTCTGAAGGATCGTGAAATGGAAACGGTAGTTGCGAAAAGCGACCGGAGCCACGAAAACAGCTTTGTCAATGAAGCTTCTATTAAAGGAACATAACCCGCAACTGCCTTTTAGGATTCTAGCAATGAGAGTGGTACGTGGCAGCGTGCTCTGTCAAGATATTTCTCAGTCTTGTTTGAATGTTTTGAGGTTGATAACCCCATGTCGCTTCGGAATTCTGAAGAATTGATAACAAGTCCTAAGTCGTGACCTACGAGACCTTGTAAAGTTGTGTCACTTCGACATAAAAGATTTATACCATTCGCTTGACATATCGGTTCCTCATTCATAGGGTAAAAGTTTGGTTGGAAGAAACCTGGATGAGATTACAGTCACAGACGGACATTGATATAAGTAGTTGCATTTGCCAGGTAGATCTGTACCTTAGATCAACGGCGATCGAATTGGATGGGCACACTTTTCGCACAGAAACGCAAGTACCGTCTCGTCTTTACCGCGGAGCTGGTAAAGTGGCTATTTGCCGCAAATCGTCACACCACCAAAAATGCCCGGCGCTTGGCTCTCCGATGACTGCTACACATCGCCATCTATGGTTGACGGCGGCCTCCGGACAACCGGCCTTGCCGGCCCTCGCTCATCAGATTGGCGGCCACCTTTCAGCCTTTCCGCTCTGGTTTTCACTAGAGTGGAAAGGCTGAATTTGCTAGGCGTCGTCGTGGATGTCGGCCTGGAGGTCGTCCTAGAAGTCATCCTTGAAGGTGCATTGTAGACGTCAGTTCGTTGAGGTTGTCCGAGAGGGTTGTCCTTGAAGGTCGTCCTAAGAAATCACCCTTGAGGTTGTTCTAGAAGGTGCGTCAACTAGAAGATACGTCCTTGAGGTCGTCGTAGACGTCGCCCTCGAGGTCGTTTTGAAGTCGTCCACAGATCGTCCTTAAGTTGTCCTTAGTCGTCCTAGACCTCGTTTCTGAGGTCGTCCTAGGCGTCGTCCTTGAGGTCGTCCTAGACGTCGTCCCTGAAGTCGTCCTCAAGATCGTCCACAGACGCTGTTCATAGGGTTAGCACTAGACGTCGTCCTCTAGGCGTCGTCCAAGAAGTCGTTAGCTTGAGGTCGTCTCATCATGGTACAGCTTCACTGGTACTTCCTTCTTCACCAGACTGGAAAGGCTGAGAGTTTTTTAACTTTTTTGGTGCAGTTCTCGCTGGTCGGTTCGGCTAGGAGTATCAGCCAGGCCTTCATTTTGAGTTCCGCAAGGAAGCTTTTGAGTGCCCTTGGAATGAAGTTGGAGAAGAAAAAAGAAAAGAGGAGTCGGAGAGGTGGGTGTGTCTTCCGTTTTTTTTTTCACGGCATCTCTCACAATTTGATAGGTTTGGTCAGCGCGGTTTGGTGTTAGAGTAGGTTTCAAAAACGACTTCCGTCTGAGTCGGTTGACTCCCTTTTCCGGGAAGTACATCAAGAGTGTGGCAAAAAGCACAGGGATCCGGGCATAGCGTGCAAACAAAGGTGTACGTCTACAATATTTCTATGACGTGTGGCTTTTCTTCTGCTAGGCAGTCTGGCGATTGTGTTAATGAAAGGTCTACAAGACAAAAGGGCAGTGCTATCAAAGTCGCCCAACTCCGAAATAGCCAAGCACCTACATGAGTGTGACAACTGAGTTCCGAGTGAAAATTTACGGAGATAGCTTGCAGAATTGGATCCGTTTAATCGTGTTATAAAGGAAACAATTAGAGATACGTCAGCAGGGAATTGTGTCTCGCATTCCTTCAGTTCCTATGAACAAGTGCGACATTTGCTGTTGTAGTACTCTAGATTTTGTTCTGTCCATATTTTTGCTGTTGTTGGCTCCTTAGCTTGATTAGATATCGGCGATGGGTGGTCCTCCTTTTGCTGATACTATCAATTGCTGTTTTTCTCCTTCTGCGTCGACTTAGGTTTGTTTGCTATAAAGGCAGGGTGTTTTAAATAAAACTTTTTAGCTGTGTCTGATACGATGTTTCGTGTGTCCTGCTTTACGAGTCTCCGGTTTTATTATGTTGCTTTACAGATATCTAACAGCAACGCACTTTACTCGTTTATTTAACCTTGCTGTTTGCTTTTGTAGGGTATTGGAAAAATCTTTTTTTTTCTCAAACCGATCAAGCAACAATGGTGGCAGCCAACTGTTGGGCACGAAGGGCGTGACTGGATCCGAGGTACTCAGCAAATGCAGACGAAGCAGTCGTCTTCGATATTAGCTGAGCCGACGTCACGATGAACGGTGACGCAGAACTAGTGGTCAGTCAGTACAGACTCACAGTGCATACCCAAACAATGGCGGGCTCCGATAATTGGCAAATAAATTCAGCAAACATGGAACGCACTTTTGGGAAGGGTTTCTTGTTTGTTTGTTCATTTGACAAATGGACATGTTTCTTTTATTTTTATGAACAAGTAATGTGAATGTCGATTTATTGTTATGGGTCGTAGTTGCTAAAAGACGGTCCAGACCTTTGCCATGTATAATATCTGCTGCATTTTCTCCGGCCTCCCATCCACCCCATGCATCTGCGGTGAGAGTGAGTTTGAAGTGGAATATTGTATCATATAACTCTGAATGAGAAAGTTAGATTGAATATTTCCGCTAAAAATGCAATTTTAGTCTCAAGGTAACCACTGGCATTTTTAAACAATGTTGTTTTTTATGGATCACTTCGTTCACATTTTAGTTTGGTATATTCTCCAGTACATTTGGTAACTCTTTTGTTAAGTAAATTTACCGTTCAGTACCTGGGTTCAAGACTCTCAATATAAAAAACCATCTGCGCAATAAGTGTGATGATTGGGTTCAATTATGTAACACGAGTCAGCAAAGATTCTTGGACGTAATAGTTTTCACATTATGTCCTCTATGTTTACAGAGAGGCATTCTTGGGCCAAGGTTGGAGAATACTCCCCTTCCATTGGCTGCTCCAGTTGGAAGACGGACGTATGGCACACAAGCTAGTTGCATCATCAGCTCATTACGAAAATGACTATATTGGTAAGATGAAAGACTTTGGTGATTGATATTATTATGAAGTTTATATTATCAGCTCTATAGTTATTTTCAGACTAATTTTTCGGATGCGCTTTTAGCCCTTGGGCGTACAACTGTGTCTCGATAATGTTTCAGTTTAATTCACCGATCACACGCCAGTGTGTTAACCGGAATTTAATTGAAAATACTACGAAAACCAAATAATAATGAAGGGCTTGTGCTGAGCATAATACCTTTTTATTTTCGCTCGCTTGATGATGTCTATAGCACCAGCGATGTCTGCAGATTGTCAGGCTTTTTGGGTGAACAGATGAATTAACAATACAAAGAAGAGAGGTTTGACTATGATGGGTGTCGCAACTACAACCGTTGGAGCAATCGATCCGAGCACACCTCGAGTGTTTCCGCTGCTGCCCGAGATGCGCGGGGCTCTTTGGTTGAGCCCGCTTCTTCTCTCTTCCTAACAGCCTATCTCTTCGTTGAAAAAGGGACGCTGTCCGCCGGCCATGCTGCTGGGGAACTTGGCGGTGGTAGCGTTTCAGTCGGGCGACGTGGATGACATCAGGGTAGGTCTAGAGCGGTTTTGCTGGCGCAGGAATGGCGGGAGTCACTTCATAGTTCGTTCGGGGACAGCTGGACGAGAGATGCGGAAAGGGGCCGCTGGATTGTTTTTGGAACTTTTCGCATTTTCCGGGCTTGCGAGAGGGCGTCCAAATGGCCTGTCCTCGTCAGCAATGGCAGGTGGCCTGAGTAGTGGTTGCTCGATGTCGTGACGAATAAGTTGACTGCAGTTGTGATTCTAATGTTCGAATGCGGGAAAGTTGCCGAACTTCTTCCGCGCGGTAGAAGATGGTTTGGCTGTAAACGTTTAGAAAAGAGTCGTCTATGCATGGCAGAAGGGTGTTGATTGTAGACAATGGCTCGCGTGCATACAATAGGTGATACGGAGAGTAACCGGTGGTGGCTTGACGGCTGGTATTGTAAGCGTATGTAACGGTATGGTAAAATAAATTTGCAGTTGTCTTGGTCATCTGTGATACACATGTAGATAATGTCGGTCAGAGTGCGGTTGAACCGCTCCGCCAAGCCATTTGTTTGTGGATGATATGCAGTGATGACGTTATAAATTGTGTTTGCAAGGCGGCAGACTTCTCGAAGAAGGCTTGCTACAAACGGCGTGCCGCGGTTCGTGATAATAGATTAGGGGGCGCCATGTCGGAAGAGGACGGAATGAAGAAAAAATGTGCAGCATGAAGAGTTGTGGCGGCGGGGAGCGCTTGCGTTACGGCATACCGGGTTAGGCAGTCGATAGCTAACAATTATCCATCGACTCTTTCCTTGTGACTGGGGGAACGGACCGAGGAAGTCGAGTCCTATGCGCTGAAATAGCGTGTCTTGGTGGAGAAAGTGGCCGGAGTGGTCCAGGAGGTGCGGGTTGTTGGTCGTTTCTTTGCTTGACATAAGTGGCATGCGCGCACATATTTATTAATAGTACGGTGCATGCCGGTTCAGAAAATATTGTTCACGGATTCTGATATAAGTTTTAGAAAATCCAAGGTGTCCGGCTGTGGGGTCGTCGTGATTTGCCGCTGTTATTATTTGTTTTGTAAGTGTCGTGGAACCACAAGGAGCCATGGTCGTCCTTGGGGCTCGTAGTTCCGTCTATAAAGAATGCCATTACAAAGAGTGAATAGACGGGCGCGTCGTTTGGTGCGTTGAGTGCACGATGTTGGTTGGCCTTGCAAATAATGAATCAGTGGTTGCAGAGAATCGTCTGAGAGTTGCGCGGTAGCCATATCGATGTTGTCTGGAGTTGCTGTGTCATCTGGTCTTTGTGCGTGAGGAGGAAGGTGTGCGTCTTGTGGAGGCGGACATCGAGATAAGCTGGCGGCGTCGAAGTGCCGCTTCCTTGATTTGCAGACGACCGCGAAGGTGTAGTCTTGGAGCTTTAATGACCAGCGGCCGAGACGTGCCGATGGATCTTTCAAATCCAACAAAGGGCGCGGTAGTCAGTTACAATACGGAATGGGGAGCCATATAAGTAAGGGCGAAACTTAGATACAGCCCATATGACGGCTAAGCATTCTTTCTCGGTGGTAGAAAAGTTGCGTTTAGCTTTGGTTAGAGCTTCGACTGGCGTATGCTATGACGCGCTGCTGGCCGTTGTGAGCTTGGGCGAGAACAGCGCCTATTCCATGGCCACTGGCGTCAGTTCGGATTTCGGTGTCTTGACCTTCGGCGAAGTGGCCGAGAACGGGAGCCGGGTCTAAGGCCGTCCTGAGGCGTTCAAAGGAGG
>JAZHYW010017383.1:0-32127 GCA_037355805.1 Ixodes ricinus
CACTGAGAGAAGTCTATTTCACACTAGACCTCAACTATATATCCATTTAATGAATCATTAGTATAATTAATCTATACCTTTCTCTTTCCCTCATCACAAACGGGGTCCTCCATCATATCCGCCAATCCACAAAGGGTCCGCGAAACATCAGTGGTAGAGAACCACTTTTTTAGAGTATGGAACGCGTGGCCAATTAGACCATATGCGAAATGTAGAGCGCCACCTAGCAGCGCGCCGAGAACTACGTCCGCCATCTTGATAGCGGCGAGAAAACGAAACCAATGACCCGACCGGCAAACACCCCATGCAAACAAGCGACCGCGCTTCATGCGAGATGCGATGCCAACGCGTTGCTGCGTTCCGCTGCGGATGCAGCGATAAACCTTCGATTCGTGCGTGACGTGAACCCAAACGTGAACAGGGTTCACAATTTTTCTTATTCTTATTTGTTAGTTGAGACGCAGCTTCTGACAAAAACAATTGGTGACAACGCAAAGGAACATGAGGACGTTATCGCACGGTGTGAAGCCATTTACAACTATTGAACTGGGCCCTAATCTTTTCAAGAAGTTGTACCAAATTTGTTTCTAAACTTTTTTTTAATGCAAGTTGTAGTGTCGGTTTGTGTTTTTGTTGATGTGCAAACAGCTCACTGCATACGGACGAGACCAAGGCTGTTAAGTGAGGCAAACAAATGACAGTTTTAATAATCTATGCTACCAACTATAATTGAAGATGCGTATTGTTAACAGTGAGCAACAAAAGCTGAAAGCACCACAGAGCCCTCATTTATGGTCATATATTAAAAAAAATTACTTTAGAAAGCCAAATGACAAACTCATTGCTTTGTAGCGATTTAATACACTTGATCTGGCGTCGGTAAACGAGGTTTGTAAACCACCTGTGAAACTAAACAGGAGAGTTTATTGATAAAATATTCTTGAATATTTAAGGCGCGGTCATGTAAAATAGAAAACACAACAGACACGGACGACGTGTCTGTTGGCTCAGCACTCACAAAGACGGAATTTTCGTTTGTTTGTTTTGTCGAACGCTACGTTCGATTACATTGAACGTGGTGTTCGACTTAGGTTCATCGCAGTGGCTAAAACTTCGATGTCGACGGCGGCGAAAACTTGCGTTGCGGACGTCGGGTGGAGCAACACGGGCGGTGCGAACTTCATTTCACGATCTCCTTTTTTTCCCTTTCTTGTTGCAGCCAAGGTAAATATTTTTTGTTTAGTGCATACAAGCTTGGGGTAGGTTTAAGAAAGTCAATGCAGTCATTCTGCCAGGGTTGAACAAATCTTCATTAATAGCGCGACATCCGCCAACTGTGCTTAAAATTAATGCTATCTGAAACCAATTTAAGCTCTTTGCAACGCCTGAAAAATAATACCCAGGGCGCAGCTTCCTTTAGAACACAAAACTTTCCACCAAAAAACAAAACAACAAAAAGAACTTTCGCCAGTAACAATTAAAAAGAAACAACAACTAACTTTGAGTCGCATGCATTGGCGTGGAGCGGCAAAAAAATGACAGTTTTAATAATCTATGCCACCAACCGCTAAACAGTACGACTTCAAGCGTATTCGCATCGAAAAAATAATTGAAAGTGTCCCAACAGGTGAAAGGAATGACGGCCTAGTCCTTTGTTCACGTTGGGTGATCGGAAGTCAGAAAACAATAAAGTTTCCGAATCGCACTGAGTGGAAGAGCATCCGTGCCCTGGAAATGCTGATAAACCGAAACTCAAGATACTTGACGCTATTAAGATGGCCGCGTGCACAGTGCTGCCAGACCACCAAGCAGTTTCGGATATCGTCTATTGCTCGTTACTCGTATACGTACAGCGACACCAGAGGTCGATCAGTTTTGTGTCCGTACTATTGTGAGTGTATTCTTTTTTTCATAACACTTCCGCAAGCGGCAAAAAAGAGAGTGCACTTTATTTATGTTATTTCGTCATGTTGACTGACAAAAACGGAGGACGTGTCTTGTGATGTTCACGCACCTTGCTTTATTGGTCTAGAGAGTCTCCACGTACTGCGCTTCTTTAAAGCTTTAACTGACTACAGAGAAACACCTATCAACTAACGCGTGGAAATATAGAGTACACTATGCCTCTAGCGTTTGTGAAACAAAACGGCTTTGCGCTTGGTTTGATTAGTTTCAGTTATTTGATATCGGATATGATGGAGTATTGTTTCTGTTTCTTTTTATTTCAATATTAATGTTAAACGCCATTCTTTTTAACATTTCGTTACAAACAATGCTTCTGACTGGAGTATTTCGCTTCAGAAATGTTTTCGATTTGTCTGTAGCTTGGTAGCCAAATCCTCCTTGCTATTTTTTGTTTTCAGATCAAAACTGCTGCAACAAAACTCACGAGCACATTGTAATTGTTCTGCTACTGAAAAAAAAGAAGCTGTTTAATATGTTTAGTTTTTGTTGCGAGCTCGAGGCGCGAGTCAAAAGAGTAATATTCTTGTCTGGTTTTGAAGTCATTTGACTATTAATAAGACTATGAATAAGCACGCTTCCTAGAGAAGATTCAGGCGAACCATACTTGTCATTATCCACCACGAGCGCAAGAGCAAAGACTCAAGTCCGTTTAATGTAACGAGTGCCTATACGAAGAGAAACTGAGGGAGAGGGGGAGACGAGAGCGCTTGGGTATGTCAGGGCGCCCAGCTCTGATTGGAACGGTAGTAGGTCGTCGCAAAGGCTCTCTACTCACCGTTCGAATACGTTCGAACAACAAACGCCGCCGTCCGGTGTTCGAACGCGGGGGCAGACAATGTTCTTTTTCGCTCTGATTGGTGGGTAGAAGCAAAGGCAGCTATAGCATCTGCGTCTACACATTATTCGTCCAATCAGCGCTCAGCGCTCTGTCGTCTCCGCTCACTCCCATCTCCTGCTCTCTTTTTCTCTTTCAGATTCTCTCCGCATAATAGACTGTGCCGATGATGCTAGAAAGGGCACTTTTATTTCTCCTTGTTTGTTTTCCCGCATTTCGCCATAGTCATTGCCGAATTAGCGTTATTGGCATTTAGAAGAAATCACGCCATGTAGGTCTCATCGCAAACTTCATAAAGCAAGAACAGCAACAACAACAACAACTGGTAATTAACTTGGAAGCTCTCGGCGATGTTCCATTGAGAGCAGAATGCCAGCAGTCATCATTATGCGCCAATGGATTTGACAGGAAGGTGATTAATGGCTCTGATCGATGCCACACAGTCGAGGTCATCGTCATTTCTGCTCTGGGCCATTGGGTGCTTAGCAAACAGGTCGATTGGTTCGCCGACGTCGCTGTCATAACTTTCCCGGACAGATTAGATGGGAGCCCTATTTTGGCTTGTCTGACCGTTGGGCACACTAATTTTCATAAACAAAAACTGGTTGTCACTTTGACATTTCCCAAAGGCGTTCTAAATACGTAGCTTTTACAGGCCTCTTCGCGTCCCTCTTTTGCAGGCAGAGTAAGGAAACCAACGAAGACCACTTTGTGTCACGTGACGCTATGTCGTCATGTAACATCATGGTGCCGCGGGGCGTCACAATGTTCCGTCATGGTGTCCCGTGACGTGACAGAAGACTTCTTGTCAAGGATTCGAAGGAAGAGAGACAACGAGAGGACAAGAAGACGAAGGCGAGGGACATTAGGAATGTAAGCTGCGGTAATCGGCAGGCGGTCATTCGGAAGAAAGGCACCTCCTCGGCATCGCCCCGTGGCGAGTGCACCAGCGACTGGCCCCACTAGAGAACCGCTGGGACACTCCAAACCTTCTTCAAAACTGCTACCGATGCCGACGTCGCGTAAGGTGTCACACTGCCAGTCGTGAGTGACTAGGGTAGACAACTGGAGGGACGTCGGCAGCGGGGCTCGAGGCTAGATGCCGACACGAAATCCCTAAAACTGGCCCTTAAATTTAACAAAGCCTTAATTTTACATTTGAAAAGTTGGTTTCTAATTTGGAACTTCTCCAGATTTGTCTCCTTTACATAAGCTCTTAGTTAGTTGGAGGCCCAGTAAGAACATTTCTTTAACATTTCCGGCTCCGTAGATGTTAACATATAAATTTGATGTGGAAGTTATTCTTCTTGACTAGAGCGGAACTACTCGTGTCGTTGTGACGTGATGTTTTTGGCCTGCTGTTATTAAACGTCATAGTAGACGCTTATGTCTCCTATACGTTTAACTATCTGCACCTTAAAGGGGTTTTATATACGTACACGCGTATTTTGTTACATTCCCACAGTTTTTTTATACGTACCTGGTACACTAGTAAAAAAAAAAAAAACACCGCAAGACTATTGACGCGCGTAAGGCTAATATTGCAACATTGTAAAACCCGAGACTTGAGCTTGCATCTTCTCTGTAATTTCTATCCTAATATTGCACTCTACAGTAAATGTGCTAGTCGGTCGATTGTTTAATTGGTTAACTCAAATAAAACCGACAAATTAATAAAGTGAGACACTTTCAGGGCTGTGAAGAAAAAATTGCAGTGGCTTAACTCGGCTATGCCAAGATATACGTAGAGTGAGCGGTCGGGCACGTCGCTCAGCCTCCTGGCGACGCCGCTTTGCTAGACGTTCCTCCCTTTGCTCCGGTGTCTCCGCAGCACTTTTAGCCTTCTTCCGTTCGTTCTTCCTACGCTCAACCGCTAATTGCCAGGCAACTAGTTCGGGATCCGATGAGTTAAGCTTCTCCGCTCCTCTGCGCGCTGAGCAGTAATTTCGCTCTCCTTCTCCATGGCTATACCACATTGGCAAACGCCCGGCTGTATGTATCTCCCCACTGATACCTCTGCGCATGCGCACAAAATGAGAGGCGCTATCAAGCGGCTTCGGTGCAGCGTCAGACTTGGCTACTGCGCAACGGAGGCGCACAGCTGGGCACGCGCCGGCGCCAGTGCGTCTGCCGCGGCTATGACGTCAATCCTCTGGAATGCGCCGACCGGCGAGGCGCGCGTGGCGGCGGCGGCTCCGGCGCGCCAGCTGTGCGCCGTGTGGCATCACCGCTCCTCGCGAATGCGCACTGGCACGGCTCTCCAGGAGCCACGCGAAACTGCTCAACCTCGGCCAGTGTAGCTCACGCTACAAAAACACAATAAAAACATATCCGATATGCAGAGCCTGAACATGGCCGCTTCTATTCCGATGCACCACAGTGACATATTGGCCATACAAAGCTCGATAGCAAATGGATCTACCAAAAGCAATTAAACAAACTAATAGTAATAGCATACAATAACAGGCGAGATCGTGCACGAATTGATTTTAAATAACTTATATACCTGATATTGCGACAAATGTATACATTGACCTTTAATGGGGAGCAGACCATTATTTATGCGTGTGCAAAACCTAATAGGCAATAAAAAAGCCGTTCAATAAAACTTTAAGAAAACGTCAATAAAAGAAGTAGAACAAAATTAGACTGATCAAAAAAGGTCACGCGAGAAAACCGACCTCGCTCAAACTTGCAGAACTGGCGGTCACCGCGAAAAACGAACAATTAAACTGTAGAGCAAATTTCTTCGCCCGTCAGCTTGAAGGGTCCGTATCGCGTGCGAAAGAGACGAAACAGGAGAACATAAACGAAACGCTAACGACCCGTCGGGGCTTTGTAATGGCCTGCTGGCTCATCAAGCATTAATTAAAAGACTAAGCGCCAAGCGATTCCAAACTCATTAAACTTCCCGAGTTGCGTTTTTTTTAAATAGTAATCTTAGCTCGGAAGATCAATTTCAACGTTTAAAAGGGTTCAATCGAAAGCAAGGGAGTTCGTTCGCCTTCGCGGTCCCAACCCCCAAAAATATATTTGCAAATTTAGTACGGTAAGACTTTTTTTTTAAATAATTTTACAGGTTTTGACATTTTAAGAAACACGGGGCTTGGCGAGATCCGAGCAACCTCATTAAATTTGTGAAATGTCTCCCCTCTTTATTCCAGTCTCGAGTGAAGAATGATGCTGGATCCCTATCAGCTTCCTCGTTCAATGACCATCTGCTAGAATGCCGCTAATAATTACGTGAAAACTAGAGCTGACTAATTATAAAAACGAATTCGCCATGTTAGATGGGGATGGGAAAAATTGAGCGGATAATAATTGAGATACGAGTATAAGGTGGCAAGTCCCCCGAATCTTATTATGGCTCCGCAGCCAATCAGATTGCGGCATCAAACGCGTTGAGCCAATCAGGACGTGAGAGGCGGGAACCTAGAAGGCCACACCCTGCCTTTCCTGAGCTGTCGGCGACCATACAACTATGGCCTTATATTCTTATCTTGTTTATTATCCGGTCTAGGTTTTGTGCCCCCATATAACATGGCAATTTTTTTCCCTATAATAATTAGCTTTATAGTTCCCACGAGCTATAGTAAAGATTAACTCCGAAACAAATGGGGAGGGTAAGATGACACAAACAGCGTCTCCAGTGAAGTTGTGGATGTCCCCTTTTTGTCTACTCTTATTTAGAGGTAACATTTCATTAAATAATAATTAAGATGGCAACTACCGAAAGCGGCTGTTTAATAAAAAGGTTTTTGTTAAATCAACATTGTGGCTTAGATACATGTTAATATAGCTCCAACAGCTTAATAACTGCTTCATAGTTAAACGTTTAGGATTTACTTCGGTGACTGTTCACACGTCTTTCTACAATGTATATACTTAAAGAAAAGCACAACATAAAAAAACTGTCACTTAAAATTTTATGTTAAAAATAGTATTGTTCATTGCAAGAAGCCTTACCAGGTAATAGCGCAGGCAGCCGCGTGGCAATGAGCAGCAAACAGCCACATCCACTATAGTCCGTTGCAGCTCAAGAAGGTAGGGCGAGGGTAAGACGGCCGGGAGGAGGAAGCAGACGGAACGCTGGAGAAGAGAGGGGAAACCTCCTTCTCTTCTCCAGCGTTCCGTCTGCTTCCTCCTCCCCGGCCCGTCTTACCCTCGCCCTACCCGCTTGAGTTGCAACAGACCATAGAGGCACCTCGTGCGCACATAGGGCACTAATCGCTCTTTTATCTTTTTTAACTTGACAGTTGAACTACATTCGTAACGCTTTCAAGACAATTTGGTTGAGCCTCGGCCGTTACGACGCACATTGCCAAAATCTGCCGCCTTAGAGCCGTCGATGAGGAGCGTCGTAATACTATCTCGATTCTGTAACTCGATGTTTGGATCGTAACATCGACGAATTCACTGTGACTTTTACGTTTACTTTCGGTTCGTTCACATGCACTATGCCAGCCACGCAATGGTTAATATTGCGCATTTCCTCGCATCGATCCAACGCAGCGTGATCGGGTGCCAACGTTGTCAGCGGTCGCATTCCCTTACCCCAAGGCTTAGTTTGACAGCCGTCAGACACTTTTCAAACATAGTTTTTGACCTGGCCCGAGGCCCTCTTTCTTTGTGAGATTTGTATATGCACTTTCCAATTTTTCCGCACGACGAATACGTTTACAGAACATTGTTCGAACCCGCTTTCTCTTGTTCTTTGTGGGCGATCCATTCAAACACCCTTTAAGAGTGAGCGACGGTTTTATCAATACCAACTTTCGTTCGTGCTTCAAACAGATGCTCTTTGTCAACTACCCGTTGGTTTGCTTTTAAAATAAACAAAAAGTAAATGCAAGGACCGCGGTCATTAGTTGGCCACACTATTACGTGGTTAGTTTTTTTCGTTCTACGCGAATGGAAGTTTATGATTAGCGGTAAGAGTTACGTGGAGGAATACAAAATAAATAATAAATACGCCCAATTTTCCTTTTTTAGTTTCTTTTAGTTTTGCCTTTTTATAGCGTTTTTATTAAGATTGAAGCAGAAAAATGGCACTTCTGACTGATAAGCGTTAGCAGTTAGCATGCGAACATAACTCTTATGCTAGGATGTTTATTTATGGATTGTAGAGTCAGAATTCAATATAATTTCACAAATAATGTTAAAAAAAACGGAAACCACTGTTTTTTTTAAAAAGACTGAAAATATGTGCGGCGACATAGTTTAATTGTTTTAGAAAGTTAGTATCTCACTTCTCCCGATGTATTTGTATCATCAATAAAACTCCTTGATTAATGTTTTTGAGGTTTCGCGGATAATTTATTTTTATACATGTTGCGCTAAATAAGAAATTCATGCTAAATTAAAACCCGAGCCAGTCGGATCGGCAATTTGGAGATGAAAAAAACAACAAAATTCATATTTATACGGAATTTAAGTAAACCTACTTCACTGCCTGGCAGTACCCTTGCAGCAAATCGCGGACAGTTTATTCCACCCCTCACTATATACCACCTGAATTTCAATCGTTTTCTCAACCTCAACCTCAATTCTGCTGAAGAGATTAATATTACAGTTCTACTTTCCGGCCATTTTTAGTGGCCTGAAATTGTGTGCAATAATACCCAAAGGCCATTTCAGAAATGCTGCTCACTTATATTAGGGACGTCATATTTTGAACTAGCTTTCTAGGAGACATAAGAGCGAAAACATAATTGGAGGCAGTTTCACCGAGGTATTTGTCAGGGAATGACAATCTCAACCATTCAATTAATATTCTTTTTGAGCACTAATATTGTTTTTGCAAAAAAAAAAAAAGATGAGGAAGAATTAAAATTATAAAGCTTTGGGAGCATATCTAAGTTCCGCACACATAAAAAGATGCTGAGTATTTTTATTTTAAAACATATGCAATAAAATGATAATGTGGAATATTTCATTCATGAACTGGTGAAAGAAGTTGGCGTAATCAGTCATTATAGCTCTATATTTTTTGTAGATATACGAGGAGTGTTAAATCTTTAACTCCCAATAAACTGGTAAGGAGCAAAAAGTAAAGAAACATCTTTTAAATATATACAGAATGTAGATACATGCTGCATCTATTTCTCCACATAACCAACGCACAGGTTCAGGCATTTATTATGACGTGGCCACGTGGCACACGTTTTTGAAATGCCCTTCCCAATGAAGGTGGCCGCACGGGTTGAGCGGGGAAGTCTACGTCACGGTTTCAAGTTGTGTTGTCACGTGATACCATGACGTCGCGTGATCTGACGTTACGCGACAGTCACGTGACGTGACATCACTGTTTCTAGTCGTAATGTTACGCTGTCCCCCGACGTGACGTGGCGTTAATTTCCCCGCTAAAATTAGCGAGAAAATGCCGGAACGGACGGACAATTTTCTGCGATTAGGAAGTTCCGATTAAAAAAAGCATTTCATGCTTTAAAACTTTTAAACCTTACGAAAATGTGGCTTTGAGACAGCTGCTTTGTCTTGACGTCTGTTTCGTACGGGCACGGCACCGTTGTGTTTTCTTTTGTGTTTCCTGCGCTGAAGTGACCCTTGACCGCGCAAAATGGCTCTCCGTCATAAGGGGTGTCGTAGACCAGCCAACATCTCGCGAGTGTCCCGGATGCCTGCCTTGGCCTCTTGGGACAATCCATCAAGAACAGGAAGACGTCGACGCTAGAGGGAAAGACTGGCAAAAATAGAAAGAAAGAGAGAAGGAAGACCGTGTGCTGCCGACGCCTTTTTCTGTTGACTGAAGAACGCGGGAGTAGCCCGAACTATTATCTTGGCAAAGGCAGTCGCTGGACAAGACCGTTGTACAAAGACAAGCAACAACGACTCTTGTCCTTTTTTGTTGGTTTGCTGGGATTATTTGGAATCAGTTCCTCTTTTTTGAGATCAATTGAAGTTTCTCAAAAAGAGAAAAGAAGTAGTCGTGTTGCTTTGAGAACGAAAATGACTCATTATAATGTGGAAATAAACGTGCGTGTCATAGGCAATCTTCGAGCTTCGGTACGTACAAAACAGAGATATATCACTCCAAAATCAATGTTAACTATGTAAAAAAAAGTATGGTCGCTTATAATATATATACTTATATTTTAGAAAACAATACTAAATTGCGAAGACCATGTCGTTTTATTTATTTAGCTAACCGCACCGAGTGCTAGAGGACTTTCAGAGAGGGATAGGTTGAAACACTACCAGCCACAACACAAAACTGTTAGGGATTTATAATGCGATTTGATAATGTAACGAAAAATCTCCCGTTTTTGCAGATTTCAGTAAGGGCTCGAATAAAGTGATGACAACCTACAAAAATGCAAAAAGAAAAGAAAAAAAAAGGATTGCGTAAGACGAAATGCTAAATTTATAATAGTGATCGACATCTGCGTAAATGCAAGGTCGTGAACTTCTGCCTAAGAAATAAATTGTGATATATATCGTAGAACAAACCCAGCCAAATCATTATTCTACGACATAAAAAGAAAAAAAAGAAAGATGGTTTGCTTTCATGGCACCCACATATTTTGTTACAGACTGCGCAAGTTTAGACGGCGGTTTTAGAGTCACTTCTTTGGGTTTGGTGTTCATGTAAATAGTCCGCCACATTGTCTGACTTCCACGCTATTTCAGTTTTAAGCAAGGCATCTGGAAGAACACATACGAGTTGGCATGTGTTCAGATATTCAACCGAGGTAAATCAGTAACTTTAAGACTGAGATGTTTCTTGCCTTTATTACTTTTTTTTCACAATAGACACAATGAAAATAGATTATTTAACTCAATATACACTTTTCAAATTTTATTAGCTATACAAACATCAGAAAAGCGGCAATAAAATAAATTTCTTACTAAAGAAAAAAAAAACATAACGCGCTTTTATGAAACATTTGCCAGAAATAAAAATACGTTATTCGCTAAGCTATCAGTTGTTCGTAAGCAAAAATGTCGGAAGCGCATCTTATGCGTACGAGTGTTTGTAGTAATACATTACTAGTTTTCTTTCAACTTTACATATCGAGCGTATTGTTGACAGATGATCATTTTCCCTCCGGGCGTGCCTTCTCAATATTCAATAACTGGTTAAAAAAATTAAAACAAAATCCTTTTTTTTTAAATCGATACTGTGAAGCCGCGATTACCGTGACCGCGATCTATATGAAGGAATTGATGCGATCGCGTCGACAGCTCCGTACTGGCGGCATTAGAAAGCAGCAGCCATGGCACGGCTCGTGGTCCTCCTTTAGACGCCATGCCACGCTTGCCATGGATCGCAAAGCGCACACGCCGCAATGGCCGCCGCTTCATGACGCTTCCAGTCCGGAGCGTCGACAATCGCGTGTTAGTCTTCAAAGTGGTCGCGAATGTGCAAGTGTTCGCGTAGCCATAACACACTTCAAGGCAAAGACGGGCGCAAAGCCTTTGCTCTATCTCGCCTTATAGAGATATTGATATCTCTATTAGCATATCTACGCTTTTTTAAAAGAACCGTTGGAATGCTCGAATTCACCAATTTTGTTTCCAATAAAAGAGAAGCCTGCGTTGGACGCAGAAAGGCTGCTCGTGGTGCCACTTGACAGGTGTCAGCTAAGAAAGCTATAATACAGGTTAATTGGTGAAGGATTTTGACTGTTGCGCCCTTCGAAACAACAGAAGCCAAGGAAAAAGAAAAGCACGTTTCTTTTGTAGCGTAAAGAATTCCTTTATTAAGGAATTCCACAAGTTAATTGCTTCTATTTGTTGTGCGTATTATTTTTAGTAAGTTTCAACAAAATGCGGCTTTGTCAAACACTTTCAAACGAGCTACGAAAGATTCCTTCGGGCGGAAGAAATGTTTACGCGTGCTGAGGAATGCCTTACTTTTATCTTTTTTTTGACGAAGCTGCATTTTACTTATGACGAAATTAAAAATCTTGGACGCATTTTTTATCTGAGATGCATAGAGCCGTGAACTAGTGAAATTTTTACGTGGTGTAGCTTTTTTCTTGTACAGTCTATACTTATCTCAGGAGCCTGTGTGGCGCTGTGTGTGTGAACGGGTGGCTTTAAGAATCGCCTCCTTTAGGCGAGCGCTCGTGCAGATGAAGCTTTTCGCATAGCTATGCTCAAAACGGTGTTTTGCTTCGCCCTGCGCGCAGCTCGTGCGGTGGAGCACTGCGCCGGCGCGTCCTGAAGTACAGCCTCGTTGCAAATTGCTCGCAAGTTGCAACAAACTCGCTGCCACTCATGGCAAGTTCCACGTAATCTCCGATTTACTGGACTATCAAGACCACGCACAAATTTCAATAACTATTTAGAACCACTTAGAAGTGCCGATATTATAATTATTAAAAAACCCCACAATATAAAAGAAACACAACCATGATAGGCACACAACAGCTACTGACTTGAGTGTACGGGCAGTCTTTTGACCGAATAAAATGATTCAGCTCTTCAATATATTTATCTGATTATTTACTATTCATATTTTGTACTCTCAAGGCCCGGAGGCATTATAGAGAGGAGAGCTTGTAGCAGATGAATTCGTTGTAATGTTTCTTGAAATGCGTGACTTCAGAGATGGCAGCAATAGGGGTGGTGGTCCCACCGAGACATGTGATCGTTAATTATGAACGGAGATTCATAGGTATTGACTGTTAGAAATTTGTATTAAACAAAGAAGACGAAGAAGTTTCAGCTGAATTGCAAAGTTTATATTATTGCAAAGTTTATATTATTTGGTTTTGTTGAAAAAGTGACCGTTGTGTATGTAGCACTGTACCTCTCTACGCGCATACGCCATCGCATTTCTTACGTTTGGTTTGTTTAGTTCGAGTTCAATTTTAAATTGATTATCCTAAATAAAAGTTATATGAATTGCATATAAACAAGTCAACAAAAGTAAAAAAATAAAAAATAGCAATAAACATTTAAGGCAAACAAGTAGAGACACAGCATACTACATAGCCAAAAAAGTTGAATTGAAGAAGAGCGAAAGATGGTTAGTATGAGCCACTATAAAACCAGTCAACGAATTCCAGCTATTGATGCACAACGAAAGCGGGAAATAATATTATCAATATCAATTTTTATCTTATTCTAATCTTCTTATTTCTGACTTATAATTTATTCGACAGTATTTATGACACCTGTTTTGTATGTTTTACAAGGTGATTTTCAAAAACGGTTATATTTCTGAAAACTACATGCCAACAAAACGAGAATATATGTTTATCACTTCGTTTTGTAATTTTTGGCCATAAGGTACATTCGTATTTATTGGTGAAGAGCAAAACAAACACACACACACAGACGCACGCACGCACGCACGCACGCACGTACGCACGCACGCTACGCACGCACGCACACACGCACACACACACACACGCACGCACACACGCACACACACACACACACACACACACACACACACACACACACACACACACACACACACACACACACACACAAAGAGGGTTGCCTAAACGTAACTTAGATGCTATCACCATGCTAAGCGAACTGCGTTTGCAAGGAAAAACAATACCTAACGATGAGAGAAAGAAAGATTCGATCAGAAATGTCGACGATGTATGCTATGACATAGATTCCTATTACTGACAACGCCTGGAAGATCGCCACGAGAAGCGGCCGCCGAAATGGAAAAGGTGGAGTGGCTGACAACGGATGGGGGGGGGGAGGAGAGCCACGTGACTGGCGCCTCGCTGCGGCGAGGCGCCGAAACACACTTCTCCCAAGCGAACAAGTGTGTTTCGGGTCCTCGCCGCTGCAAAAGCTATGCGCTGACGTCCAGGTTCCCCGAGAAATGGCTCTTTTGGTGCTCTGTGCTAGCATATCCTCGCGCTCCAAATCTGCGACCGGGCACTCTATGGCTCCAACGTCGAACTGCCAGGCTTTGTGAGTATAGAGGAGGCTATGGCTACGACAATGGGAATCAATTAAAAAAAGTCACATTATTGTATACAGAGGGCGTCTCTTTTAGTCAGATGACATGATCTTCGCTTCTCCCTATTTCTTGCTCTGTTGAAGGGGCGATGCAACGATTTTTGTATTTTGCGCAAATGCCGCTTAGAACGGATCCCTGACGTTAATGACCTGTGAAATACCCGTTCGTTTTTCACCACACGGAATCGAAGTCGCAGAAAAAATAAAGAAAAACGAGCAGAGTTCACCCCCTCAACTCGCAGCCAGAACAAGCGGCCACGTGATCTGGAGCCTATTATGTGCCGCCAATGTTGATCATAGCCACGCGCAGGGGTTGGCAAGGCACAGGACACGCGCTGAGTTCCAGACATTGTTATGGTTCGGCTGTTGTCGTCATTGCAGCGATTGGACACAGGACACTACCCGAATTCTTCTCCAGCTATAGATTATCACGATCGAAAAATCGAGTGCCCACGCAGTGCTCGGGTCCAATCTATGAGCCGCATTCAAATAGCGTCACTGGGCGGTACTGCTACCGCCCAGCTACGGCATCAGGTTTTGCGAAGGAGAGATTGGATGAAAACGCTCGGTTTTGTCCTCGAAATTACAGCGCAACAAAGGAGTTCTTTGGTCAGTGGCGTTGCGTGCGAGTATCCTTGAGTCCCACTAGGGCCAGTAAGCTCGTGTAAAGTGAAAAAACATTCCAATTGAATATCGTTGCACTGCCCCTTTAAGATGCTTCCACGAAAACTGCTAGTGTTATGGGATGCCCGCCGGTACGGCACCAAACTAGACGTCAAAACTTCGCGTTCGGCGATAACTTGTATCAGCAATGCTAAAACGCTCCAAGGTTGTGTTTGTGATACCCGCGTCACTCACTTTTCTCTCGCAAATTAGAGACCGGACGCAGGTCCCCGGGCTCGATAATGGATAATGTAAAAGCTTTCTTGACTTTCGTGGATCTGTTAGTTGCCTTTAGCGAAACGCCAATAACGTTGAGGGCACCGAACAAAAGCGGGTTAACACAAAGTAATCGCCGCGAAAAAAACAGTCGCCCATGTTTGTATTCTTAACATTGGTAATATGTGTGTTTAATTCTGCCTTTTAAACTTTGTCGCTGGCATAAATTTCGGTGTATTTCAACTCGATCTGACACAAGCTATCTGTAATCAGCCAGTGTATAACTGGCTATTTGTTAGCCTAAAAGTCTGTATGATGTTAAAACAATCAGTCGGAGTCCGGGACGCCCTCTGTAGGACGATTCTGATGCGCGCTCAAAGCTTATCACTACATTTGTCATGGCGTCAATTTGAGTAATCGCGTCATACATAGATTATCGTACATATTCTTCAGCTGCACTGGCAACAATTGAAGTTTCTCTAGGATTTATTGCTGGGTATTCATTAGTTACCAAGTAACCGCAAGACGATTACCTTGTTGGGGGTTTGACGTCAGACCATAGGTGCAATACCCGGAGGACTCTTAAAGGGTGAGTTTAAACGATCACTGTATTATTTAACTACTTGTCTCGAAGAATGGAAGGTACTCAGGTGCTCCACTGATTAAACAAAAAGACAAATTCTGGAATGCATTTTCTATAAGTTGATGGAATTGATCAAAAACGCATGTGTGATTGCTGGAGTTGATATTTAGAACGACCATAGAACAAATGCATTTTAGTCTTTGTTTCAGGCCGATTTTGCGCAAATGAAATTTGAAACATTTAGATTAATATATCAATAATGTGATAAAAATGGGATATTAAGAGGAATAAATTAATAAACGAAGAGGATGTGTATATAAATAAAGAAAGCAATAAAATTACTAAATAAGTAAATACTTGGAGCATATTATAAAAATATCAACACACTTTTTTATATTTGTTATCTAAAATAGTTACCACGAGCTGCCTTTTTAATAAAACAACAAAACCAAGACAAAAAAAAAGAACTTCAAATGTTTGCGAGCTCTAATATTTTGGACAAGGATGAAAAAAATATAGCTAAAAAAAAGCACAAAAAATAAAAAAAACGCCGCTACCAATGTATATATCTGATCTTGGCCGACCAAGCGAGAAATTGTCTGACTAGCGAGGGACGCACTCAGTCGCGTGTGGATCGCGAGACGTATCGGGAAAGACGGCAGGGCTCATTTTGCTAATGGCACAAGGGACAGGAATCATCGACTCGGACCAGGAAGAGGAAAAGAAACAGATAAAAGCGCCGTGTTGCGATGCTACATTGCGCGTATATCGTAGCTCTCACTTGGGCTAAGTATAGCCTCAACATGTTCAAGCCAGCCACGTCCCCTTCTCTTTCTTTCTTGTTTTCTTTTTAACCAATCTTTTTGTTTCTGCCTTTTGTCTGTGTCGGCCACCAGGTGTTTCTTTGATTACTGTGCCAGCCCAGTATAGATGCATAGAGGCGGGCAATCTGGCTTCCGAAGTAAACCTGTTTTAAGGGCAATGATTTAATAGCTTGATGGGCACAAAGGGCACATATTTGGTGCTTTTCTCATCACCGTGCCTACGTACGCCCCGCATATATAGTCTCATGATGCCCTTCAATACTTGGTTCCTGTGTTGTTTTTTTGTACTATTTTTCTAGATTTTATAGCTGCTAATAAATTGCAGTGTCAAGCGCTTAACTCCAACGCACTAACCTAGAAAGTACTTAATTTTCTCCTACAGGTACTTTGTACCAATACGCATGGAAAGTAACTTTTGGCGCGGCAAGAAATGTAGCCTACGGCTCGCGTAGCAGCATTGGTGTAATGGTTCTGCCAAGTGCCACCCTTTTAGCTGAAAAACAAAAAGCATCAGGAAAGAGAACTTTTTGGCAATTGCACATGTGCTAAAATATTGATGCATTTGCAACACCCATTTTTACACGTGTTAAAAAAAACGCCTTTTTGTTTCTTAAAGTTCTCAAAGAAAATATACTTAATTGGGTTTATCTGGTTAGAGAATTCAACGATGATATTTATATCAACTTTTGACTTGCTGGTACTATTTTTTATAATTATTGGTCCAGCGCTAAGAAGGCTAGGAGTAATTCCTTAATTGCCACGACCTTTTACTTTGCCATTTTCTATGGCTCGTCTGCTTGATAGCTTTGTTCGTTCAGAACTTGAGTTTGGTTTCAATTATTCGGAATATAATATACTTTGAGTTTGATACCAGCGGGGTGCAGAGGAAGTTGACGCGCATTTTTTGACGGCAGATACATTTGTTGGAGACTGCTTTTGAATTAAAAGCATCGCTAAATACATTTAGACAGGGAAGTAAAAGAAGAAAAGCTTTCTGAGACTTTATTTTTTTACACAAGGTCAACATGAGGTGATAAAAGTGATACATTACTTGATAGTATTGATTGCCAAGTGCGTTTTAGAGCTGGTCGTTATTATTTCACATTCTATGCTCTTACATTGGTGTAGCGTCACCGCTATTCAGAATGCAGACCGCTTCTAATAACGTTGCGGTATGGAATTTATATATTTTTCTTGAATTTGAGGTATTGAAAGCAGCTTTGCAAGAGTGTCCACTTTATTATCCGTACTAGAGTTTAGTTTTGGCTTTTGTATCTGTTTGTGAATATTAAAAAAAAACATATTGATGTTACTCTTATTAATACTATTATTACTGCACGTGACTTTTTCTTTTCAACGGAACCAGCCATTGCAACACAATTTATGTATCGATGTCGATCCACAAAGTTGTAGCTTTTATGACTTTATCAATAAACTCCATTTGATATTCTTGTGTCATACCGATGTCGATTAAATTACCGAAGTTTACTATTCATAGCGATGTTTCTTTATAGAAATATTGTTGCCTGCATTTGTTCAGGTGGCTTCAGTGATTCAGCGGAGTGAGGAAGTGGCAGGCCTGCTCAAGCTATGTGTTCGCACAGCATAAACAAGCAACATCAAGATTGCTAAGAAAAAACAACAATAACAAATGTTGAGGCTGAAATTGGACTGCTAACAATTTCACCCCGACTGTAGAGAATAGTTTTTTTCCTTGACTGCTCAGTCTCGGCTTCACGTTCATTTCGTATGCCGCGACGTTTCCTCTTTGCTAAAACAAACAAAATTTTATAAAACGAAAACAACAAAAAAAGTTGCGTTGACTTTTTTTTGTTGTTGTTTTCAGCCAAGGGTGGGAGTCGGGGTGCAAAAAGCGGCGACGGTTCCGCGATATCCTCTTCGCTGTCGGGTCATCCATTGAGTCCATCGTCCATTTCGTGCAGATCGTTTTTCGCGGGGCGGCAAGCGCGCGGGCGTGTAAATATAAAGCGCGAGGAGCGGAGGGATCTCGAAAATTGAATTAAGGGAAGTGCGGACGGTTTGACATGGGGAGCTGGGGAAAGATGGGAGACGGCGGGGAGGGGGCGAATGGTACAAATGCTTCCATTTCGTCGTGTCTATGGGGAGCACAGTTTATGCGAGTTCCTTTTTTGCACTCGTTGCTGGGGGCAACAAAGGAAGGAGATGACACTCGTTGCGCCTTTGGTGCAACACTCGAGTGATGAGTCACACCCGAGAAACTCCTTACTGGGCTCCATAAACTCCGTAGAATCCTTAGTGGCTTCTCCCGCGTGGAACGCTGAGAGACTGTTAGGAAACAGGAGGCACTGCCCAGAAGACTTGTTCCTACTTTAAATATGCTCAGAATTCTCACCATAGAAAGCCTACGTAACAATTTGTTTTTTCACATCAAGAACGCTTTTAGTTCATGAAGTTGCTACTTTTGAACGAACAGGAGCAGACCGACGAGCAGACAACTAAGCTGACCAACAAATAAATTTGTATAAAAACGAAAGCAAAGCTGGACACACAATACAGAAGTAAACAATAAAAGAAACATAGACACGAGGAAAGAGGAACGTAAATGAACATACAAATAAACAAATGAATAATTCATTTTCGTATTCGCAAAATAAGGGTACCAAAAAGAACCGGCAACTGAAATAAAAATCGTCGCCTTGTACAGAGTGCTTGCATTAAAGATAAAAACAAAACAAATACGCGGAAGAAAGGTCGTGAAAAATGAGGCCGGGTGCGATGCAAAACTGTTTAATGATCCATGGTCGAAGTTCGCACGAAAGACTGGTGCCTGGACGCAAGGCGCCATCTTGCGAGGTGAAATCGATCGCGTGAAGACCAAAGAGAGAGCTTGACCGTTACGACGAGACGCAGCCACCCGGCATTGTATGCAGGATTTCTTGTGATCCTATATGGCGCGCACATTGTTCTTCTAAACATCGTGACTATTTACTCCGCAGAATTCCAGCAGCTTTCCTTTTGTTAATTCTTATGTTATTATCCCAAGTTTTTGTTTCCCTAACACTTTCAGCTAACGCTTGTCGACTCTTCTGTTTTGCGATTGGACATACGGGTGTTACATGGCCCCCTTCCTAATTATTTACGGAAGACATCGTTTTAACGCCGGCCACGTATTGCAAGCTTTTTTGGCTCGCCTCAGTAGTTCTGGAAAGCGACTTGGAAATACCCAGATTCAAAGCTATGTCCGCCAAAACTTTCATGAGCCTTACAAACTTTAGGCGGCTTTGATCCTTCTTAGTTTGCTCGGCTCAGGTTTCGCTCTTCGCTTTTCCAGCCTTATTTCGGCCTTAGTCGTTTCCTTGGAATTTCTATTTATCGTTTTTGTTTTCGTATTGTTTGTTGGGTTCCCGATGAAGCTTGCTTTCGGTTTGCAGTGGCCATTTCCGTTCTGTTGGGAGTTTGTTGCTTTCACGCGGATGGCGCGGAGCGAATAAGAACAGCGTGCTACTGTCGTCTCTTCCGGTGTACTTTTAAAGGCAGCCTAACGACGGCACGCAACTGCGCGACGACTTTATTGGAGCCATTCCCAATTTTACGTGCGGATACTTCCAAGAGCTTGTTGAAAGCTGCTTTTGCAATGCCAAAATAGAGGTCTTTTTTTATCCACGCAGTGGGCAATAAAATGAAACTTAAATCGCCAGCTCTAGCTTGCTTTGTTATATACAGTATTTATTTGAGTCGGACTCTCGTGTAGTGAGTTGCAATAAAGCTGTTTGCTTTATAATTTTTCGACATATAAATAACTAGTCGAAAAATGCATGCCATCAAACATGTATTCCGAAAAATTTAGAAAACCACAAAAAAAAATTCAGTGGAAAAGTTTTATGGATGGTCAGGCGCCCCTCTAAGCTGAGTTGTTGCGAAACTGAAGAGATTGCACTGCAGGCGCCCATGTAGAACATATTGTTAATTTAAAGGGCAACTCCGGCCAAAACTCAAAATGAAACAAATTACTGGTATTGCTGCAGTGGCACAAAATACGACCCCAGCCAAAACATTACGTCCGTGGGACGCCGCATTCTCAACTAATGCCGATAATAAAAATGCGACCCGCCGCGAGCCGCTACTTCTTAGCGGGCGGCCAGCGGGTTGCCGATCTCTAAAGCAACATTGGGCCGTAACGTCAGTATCGTTCTCTTTTTTCCTCCGGTCCGGGCGTTGCGCGGAGGGCGCTTCTTTGAGCCGTTACCACCGCTACTTCGTCTTGTGATCGGCGTGTTTAGCCGTTCCTTTTATTTGTAGCCCGTGTAGCTTCGATATAGCCTTTTGTTTATTAGGTTGTGAGGACTCCAAGACTCGTTTTAGCGAGCAACTCGGTGCGCCCAAGACTGCCCAGCTGTTCCTCGAAAGATGCCGAGTGCAACTTGAAGCGCTGTGGGCTGCTCGAACAACCCGCTGCTCAACACGGAGGTGCTTTTTCACAAGTCTCCAACGGACCGGAAATCGGAGAAGGTGTGGGTGAACGCTGTTCGACGAGTGGACTTTGGCCTTCAGCTTTATGCGCCCGCGGAAAAAGAACGAAAAAACAGACGTGTACAGCCCAGCACACGTGTGTTCGGGAGCCGCGGCCCGCGCCGGAGAGCCTCAAAGCTTCGTGTCTGGAACTGACCCGCAGCGCAAAAGCGAGAGGGCCCTCAGTATACTGTACGTCACTGGCAGCGCGGCGTAGAGCAACGCCGCTCCATCTACGGAGCCCCGATGACAATTTAGGCCTAGCGACGAGTACGGAAGACCGCACACACGGCGACAGCCGCCGAGTACGGTACCGAACGAGTTAACTCGTTTTCCAGTCGCTAGCTTTTGGGTATACAAGCGACGAGTACGGCATAGCGCACGCACGGCGCCGACCGCCGAGTACGGCACCGTACGAGTTCACGGGTTTTTCAGTCGCTAGCTTTTGGGTATACGCACTAACTCTTGCTACATATGCTGGATAACTACCACGTATACAGAATTAAAACAAAATCAACTTACCTCCTATCTTTAGAATGCTAGCGCAACAGAGGTAGGTGCCGCTCGGCATGCGTACTCGTTGAACGAGAACGATCCTGACGTCACGTTCACATAGCGGCTGATTTCCAGTGTTGCCGGGACCTCGAGCGGCTAGTTTCGGTTTTGTTGGCCGCGCCCCAAACAAAACTTTGAGGCGTCGATATCTTTAAAACTACGCACAAAAACGAGAAAAAATTACACCTTGCAATTCAGGGACGCTGACTGCACTAAAAACAGTCATAATCCCAAAATCGAAGGTATGGACCGGAGTTGCCCTTTCAAGATATTCTTGAAATCTTCGCGCTTACGCGTCAGTAAAAAGTAAAAACAAAAACAAAAAAACATTTTTTTTGCGACAATTTGTTTTATAATTGTCCATGAAAATATAAATATTTTAAGTCTGTAAAAATCGCGACTTTAAGTTTATGGTTTTCGCTGTGCTGCTTTCACGTTCAGACGGCGGTATGTTCAACCCCAAACGAAAGTTAAAACAAATCAACATATATATGTAAAAAAAAAAAAAACACCTGAAATTCCGATTAGTGGTGCACTCAAGCTGCACGGCGAAAGATTGTAGGAAAGTCGAAAGGTGGAAAAAAAGAAACGCTGTCTTATAGGCTAGCGCGCTACAAACAGTCAAACGTAGACTGTTAAAAAAAACAAAAGAAAAAAATCCGCGAGGAACGTTTTGGTGGGGCTGCACGGAAACCTTCTTGTTGCTCCTTTCCGATTTCTTTTCATAACACTTTTCCCAATGTCTGCTCATTATGAACTTATATTAATTTTTTGAGGAAGCTAGGCTCACTTTGTAAGCATATATTTGTTTCCCGTTAGACTGTTCACAGCTATAAAAACTTCGGTAGTTTTTGAAGTACAAAACTTGCAGATTACATCTTTTATTTTTGATTAATCTCTTCATCGAACAAATGAGATGCTAGGACTCACTGTTTGCTTACATTTTATGTGCGACAATTGTTTTAGATTTTCTTTTTTGTTTGCAGCGAAGTTTTGAGATAAAAATAGGCCAACATTGAATCGTTGGTTCCGAACCATTGTAATGAGCATGGTCAAAAGCAAGCGACATGGTAATGTTACCAGCGTTGGCAATCTGCCATAAAAGACTCAGTTTCCGATGAATGTATCTAGTTCATGTTTCAGCCTTGCGTCGTCCAAGAAATGGGGTTGTGGTAAAAATAATTATTTTGGGACGACATCCTTGAGCTCTTTTAGACTGATGAATAGATAGAATAATAACGGAGTGTGCGCTGCATTTGATTTGATAACGCAGATGTTATTAATAAAAATGGAACCAGAAAAATAGCACGCGTTTTTGTCCAGAATGTTCTTTTTTATCGGAAAACTATACGCGCAAGTTAAACGAGAATTCACATACTATAGACACACCAACGTCAATCAATGTTATTAATCGAAATAACTTTTTTTTCTTCTGCCGTTAGCTCTGATTCCATGTCATGTTTTTCATTCGAAGAAACCTGGACTCAGATGCGACTAATGTCCAAATTGGCACTGTTCCTTACATTTTTTTAATATTTTTTCACGCTTTATGCTTTACTTAACAGTTTGTGTTCCGATAAACAAAATCTAAACGCCGCGCGTTAGTGTTATTGTTGTCGTGCAATATCACATTAGGAGACGGCGATAAAACGAGAAGGCGAATGTCGTCAGTGCGCTTTCGTTTTACGTAGACTCTCTCAGACGTAATGGCCATCCTATTTTCGGTATTAGTTTGATAGCCAGGAGATTTGATTTGGTGTGACTCGCAGTTCACATGTATATCATCAGGGTTGATTGCTTTGCACGGGAGGCTGGTTTGCCTAACGACGAATCGTGATTCGTTAATTTGCCCGCCTAACGACCATTTCTAAAATAGGCATCTGACCGCATTAACCTATACTTTTCCGTCACACGTGGGAATTAGTGTCACCTGTGTATTGTTAACCTTATGTTGTCAGGACAAACGAACATGTCTGATTGAAATTACAGCTGGTTTTCTTTCTGCAAGTGATTCTTCCGGCTTCTCGGAAAAGTTGGCCTTTCTTTAACATGGTACCTAGTAGTCATTCATCCTTGCAAAGGGTCGTTTCAATGTATAAGAACAAAGGAGAGTCAATCGCCTATCTCAGCTACAGAAGCAAATTATCTTTCGCTTTATTTCAATGATCCTTATCTGAGAAAAGTTACTAACTCAGGAAACATACGTATCAAAAATAACCCAGGATGGCTATTTTGCGTTCATAGCTCGACTACTGTTACGTTACGTGGCAGGAATGGCTCCTCTATGGTCCGTTGCAACTCAAGAAGGTAGGGCAGGCGGTAAGACGGTCCGGGAGGAGGAAGTAGACGGAACGCTGGAGAAGAGAGGGAAACCTTCTCTTCTCTTTAGCGTTCCGTCTGGTTCCTCCTCCTCGGCCCGTCTTACCCTCGCCCTACCTTCTTGAGTTGCAACAGACTATAGTTTTGCTTCCAAGAAACAGCCCTATTGCGAATTAGGAGAACACAATGACTGCTAAAACAAATGTGGGTTGTGTTCCCAAACCATAGTTCAAGAACAGCCAAAAACGAGCGAGCCAGTGTTTCCTTTTTTTTCTCCGAGTTCTGAGCGCCTTCGATATTTTTATGTTTAGCGTCTGCGTAGACAAGAATGACGGTGCTCTTCTCTTCGTCGGGTGGAACAAGTCGAGCCGGCGAGCAGGGGCGAATTTATGGGTCAGTCGACTAGGCCTGAGCATGACATCATCGATAGTGGGCTCCCTGACGCGCCTCCAGGCGGCAAACACGCTGAAGCTCGACGAGAGTACGCCGCTTAGTGGCAGACGCGTCCATCTTGGCCTTGCCGCCTGCTAGCGTCGCGCTCATTGAGAGATGTCGCGAAACGCGCTGGCGGTGAGACTGACGGCAGGTAGGCGGCGCTGCGTCGAGGATCCACTAGTGATGGTGTTCGACCTTGTTTTCTAGTTAGAAAGTCGCCAGGCTTGGGGAGGGGGGGGGTTCTGCAGTAAGACCTGACATCACGGGCAATGTGTTACCCCACTGATCTCTATGACAACTGTTGGATCGCGCTTCCCGCTTCGAGCCAATTGCGCGATTCTGGCCACCGGTCGGCCATCTTACGCCATCCGCCAAAGCGTTGTCAAGGCGGCGGTCACGTGACCTTTGCCTCTGTTTTCATGCGACCTCTGTCTAGGCTTGAGAGCGCTAGAGCGAATTTCATAAGATGGCCGACGGTGGCCGCATTTTCGGAGCGGGGAAGCGCGATTCAGCAATTGTCATGGAGATCAGTATCGTTACCCACGTCTATTTTGTTGACGTAATATTTGTATTCCACCAAAACTAAACATTTTTTCATAAAAAGAAGATGGTGTATGTAATTTTTTCAATTAAAAGTTGCCACTGGGGGCTTAGAAGGGGGGGATGGAGTGAAGCGAAGTTTCCCCGTTCTCCCCTCCGCGGCCCCGCCTTTGTTTTAGTGACTATTGATGCTAAAACGAAAACTCTTCGCCAAGAAGTTTTGTATTATTGTGGTATTCTATTCTGTACTCTGAATGTTTTCACGGCGAAAACTGCTGGTCTGTTGATGTATTTCTACAGCAAGATGTATTCTTTTTTATTACCTACACTGTAAGAAAGTTTTCTGCGGTTTCTCTTTATGTCTATCCTCCATTAATTAATGGTTTCTGACCACTGGCCGATTATACGTATCTACGAATTTATGACACCATTCAGCCTTCTGCGCATATTGCGCTTCAACAGCGCGCTACATTTTCTATTGTTACTTTTTAAACTTTCTTAGAACCAATACACACGAAACTTGCACTGTTTTTCTCTTTAAATTATAATTTATTGGGCAGAGTGTCATACTCTCTCAACGCAGTCCGCGTAATATTATATATATATATATATATAGCGTAATTTTATATATATATATATATATATGTATTATAAAAACCGGCACGAAGACACATTAATGTTCAATGGTTGTTAATAGGGGACATTTTAAATTAGGCCTCCAAACTGACATGCCGTCTCAACGTATATCGCGTAACATTATACTGACGAGACGCAATATGTCGGACTCCTCGTTTTCTGAGTGGCGTTCCGGATAAACGGGAGCGAAAGCGTCCCTATGCCTCAGAGCCGTCGCCAACTGAGCACGACGCGTCTTCTTAAAGGGACAATGAAGGCGATTTAATTTAATTTGTTTAAATTGTGTTTTTAGGCTTCTTGGGAACCTGGCATACTGCCTAAATTTTTATAGACATTTGTGACGCGTATTTCCATACCTACGAAAGAACTGAAGAAACCGAAACTCAACTATCTGTGTTTCTCGTTTTTGGGCCTCGAAAACGGAGGTGACGTACGGAGTGACGTCACATGTGAATTGTCGGTACCGGTAGCATTTAGGGCGTCGAGACTCTGGTTACCGCGGTGGGTTATAGCAGCGCGGTGGCGCGGTCGTTTCGCCGAATTTGTCAACATGGACGGCAATGTCGCTCTCGCGAGCGAGTTCGAGCTTCCGTTCGGTAACCGAACACCAACGGAACGGGAGTACGTGCGTGGCGGCCTCTGCTATCACCCGACGGAGACCGCACAGCCGGCAACGAGCGGCCCGCATGCCGAAGGACGGACGCCGGGGAGATTCCGAGGGAGAGCGGCAGCGATCTGGCCGTTCTGGCCGTCACAAGCGGCGCGTCAGCGACCAATCGCTGACGCGCGACGCCGCAAACGGCGCGCGTCAGCTTGTTTGGCGGGGCCAAGCGCGCGACGTCACAAACGGCGCGACGCGCCGTTTGTGACGTCGCGCGTTTTGGCCCCGCATCGGTCAGCGCGAGCTCCGCTTCTCCTGGCTTCTCCCGCAACCCTCGGGGCGTCGCCCCAGTCGATCCCGGTGCAATTATTACCGCGACTGTTTTATTGATTTGCGCGGCACACAAGCGCCGGTTTCGGCTGAAATTTGGGCAACGTGGCCTGAGACGTGCCTGGAACCCAGTTCAATCGCCAAAAATATGTCCTAAATTGCCTTCATTGTCCCTTTAACTGGCGAAACGACCCGATGATATAGACCCGGGGTCTCAAGCTCATTCAAGTGTGGGTGCCAGGCACCCCACCACCAAAATGTCGAGGGTAAACGTAGGTCGGGGGAAGCGGGGGGGGGGGAGGGAAATGGTATAAAAAAAAGAAAAAGAAAAGCCTTAGTGATGTTTTATGTTCCAAGTTGCAAAGCAGCCGAGTCTCTCAGCGAGAGATGTCCTGAAGAACGGACCTCGTGCTCTATGATTTTTGTATACTCGCCTTTTCAGCTGCGACATCTTTAGCTTTGATTTCTTCATACGACAATTTTGGATATGTACATAATGTTATATCATTATGAAAAAATCATCGGTTTTCCAACGTATTGCAAATTTTCAAGATATCGAATGAGCAAGCACATTATCGTTGCCCTGTCGATAAGTTCAACACACCGACACTAGAATAAAATATTTCATCATAGGATAGTTCTTGCTTTTCTGGCAATGTTTATAATTTCATTATTAAAAATATACCTGCATTTTAGTGGTATTCACGAAACAATTTTATTTCAACAAGAAAGAAAAATAGTGCCAGACATGTGAGCACGTTGTCAAAGAAGAACTTTCTTTTCGGCAGAAATGAATGGATGGCACGAGACCATTATTTATGGCGCATGCAGCGCTCTAGTAATGAGAACGAAGGCTCTGGCAGCCGTGGGAAACTTACGGGCCGTGTCTTTGGTCGCGGGTTTGAGACCCCTAATATAAACGGTAAGATTGCCAAAAACAAGGCACTGATAAAAATATCGTTTGCATTAAAAAAAGTGATATCAATGCGAAAAAAAGGAACTCTAAATTTTGGCAGCGTTGATTGCGGATTTTGTTATCGCTGCTCACGGGTTTGTATTTCTATGTTTATATATTGAAATGTTAAGTTTCCATTCCTTGTGTCGCTGCTCACGAATTCGTATTACGTATTGTTTCTATATTGAAACTTTTAGTTTTCCATCCCTTGCGTCATGCCCTGTAACGGGGCCTTCAAGGTATTATGAAATAAATAAATAAATATAGCTAACAGCAACTTGAACGGCAGATACTGCTTCCGATTATTTTAGGGACTGGTATAATTGAGTCCCGGAGATAGGATATGAGGTGTAAACGAGAAAACTTTAATTTAAACCTGGCGCAAAAAGATACTTACGCGAAGGTTTACACTTTCAAGATTCACACTAAGGTCTTAAAGAGTTACGATGCTACCAATCGGTGTACCATGCAAAAAAAAGAACACTTCTAAAACTTAAATTTAAAATAAGAAAATATTTACTTAAAACGAAAGAAACACACTAGAGGACGAAACAGACGACACACCCACCCCCGCACAAACACAGATGTCGGGCGCCCTGGGGTCTCTGCCAACGACGGGAAAGTCGGACCCCCCCGGGCCGCGAACCCGACTCCCGAAGGTTATAGTGTTTGTATCTCTACTCACCTCTAAGCCAGCACAACTATAAGTGATACGTTCTTCCAGAACCTCCCTCCCTCTCCTCCCCTCCTCTCCCTTCCCCAACCTCTTGACGTGACTGTCGTCTTTCCGAGCTTGTTTCTTTTTGTGCGGTATGTTTGTTCATTCGTATCTGTTCATTTGCTCATTCATTCTTGTTTTAGTAATATGGAGACGCCGTTACATTATATACATATTGTACAATACACCACGTATAATGTCCTGATGTTGAGAAGGTTACTCGTAGATGTCAGCACACCAGCATGGCTAGATTAATGGAAGGGTAAATAAAAAGGGCAGGTATTTATTAATTTCTTTCTAGGTGAAATTGGAAAGTCTAGGAAAAAGACCGTTCGTACCGTGGCGTAGTGACGTTCAGATAAATGTATGTGTACGGGAGTAGGTAATTTTTGTTTGTTTGTGTACTTGACAATAATTTTTATAGAAAATAGACAAAGAAAGCCCACTGAACTTAGACAAATAAAAGGCGTAATTTTTTATCGAAAAGGGAGTGTAAACAGGCTTACAAATTAAAAAAAAACCCACAAAAAGAAAACACATCAGAGCAAAGTAGTTTGGCGTGTTACTGTTGTTTGTTAACAGCTACTTACCACCAAAAGCAACAAAACTTAACTCAAGCAAAAAAAAAAAAAAAACGATGGTGCGAAGAGAAGAAAAAATGTGAAGTAATATAAGAAAAAAGGGGAAAGAAAGCAGTCTCGTGATGATCCAGTCAGAGGGATGGAATGGGGCCGCTGAACGCATCCATCATAGTAATCCGAGTTGAAGCAAGATGATGAGCTCTGAGAAACGTCGTTCCGAGTTTCCGCCAGATCGGTCAGTGCTTGTAATGCCAGAATACACGAGTTCAACAAAACTCTTCATTTTAAATTTAAAACGCTTCTGTTCAACTTGTGCTATCAGTTTTCAAAGCGTCCAGGATAACCGAATCGGCATAGAAAGTCTTAACGTGTCATGTTTTAATTTTTGTTATCATCTTTAGTTTACATAGAGTCGAATAAACAACTATTTAATTAAGAACGCTTTTGACTTTCTGGATAATCTTCTATCAGAAAATGCAGCCAGAAAAAATACGGTGCCACGGTCTGTAAGCCGGGGTCGGGGGTCACATTGCTTACACAACATACAAAAAACAGTCTGCATACAAATTCGAAAGCGAGTCACCGCGAGATCCGTGCTTACAATGCCGCGTAGCAATGAGACCGAGGAGAAACTTGGGCACGCGGCATTCGAACCACGAATATTGCGGTGACTCCCGTTTCCAGACTGTTTTTTGTTTGATATATGATAAGTGTTACCCCGTCTTTAAGGTTCCAAGTCACATATACAATTTTGCATTGGCCCTCTTTTTTTAGTTTAACCACGGGATACTTATAAACTATATTTGAACCTTACAATCCCTAGTGTACCTGATATGATATGTACACTCCCGTAGAATGCGCCCGTCAAAAAATCAGAGTAGAAAGGCAACGCGAATGCATGCTGTATCACATTCAATACATGTCTTGTGCCACCTCTTTCAAAAATACTCCTCCAGATGGAGTCATTTGGCTTCCCGGCGTTCAGACGCATGGACTACTGATATCGGCAAACGAATTCGAGGAAAGCCCAACTTCCAGGCAGTGCTCCTAACTTCCACGCCATGCGTCCCTGCTGTTTGGAAAATGCGAGAAATTTGCTGTTGAGCTGTGCTCGAACAAAGGCAGAAAACTGCTTTCGCCGCATCCACAACCTATGAGGTACCAATGCATCGTGTGTCAGGTATAATACACAAAGTGGTTCTTCGTTTTTGAGCTGAAAAATTGATTAAACCTTTCTCTACTTATTTGTCGACTCATGTTTTATAGTCGAAAATACTCCTGAATAATTTCATGTAAAACAAATAATGGATTGTGGGGTTAAAAAATGTAACTGCGAAACCTTGTTAAAGTGGAATGAAGTGATTTATTGAGTTGCATGAGTATATGTCAAAGATTAAATTGCTGAGCGATCTGACACAAGAAAATTTCTGTAGTGTCAATATTTTTTGTGCTTCGTTGTTTGATGATAGTATAGGTTGAAATTGATATTTCCTCTACTGCAATAAATTTAGTTGATTCACTGCCAGAAACAAAACGTACAAAAATAGGTGCGAGCTATTATCGAATTTTGACGCATCCGTGCTTTGTAGCTCTTTGTTAAAACGTTAAGAATAGGGAACCAGCAGAAATAAATTGACCTTCGAAATTGGTCTTCACTAGGCGAACTCTTGTAGTGTATACGCAAGAGTTCGTCGGATAAAAAAAGAAGAACAAAGCCCCTGTTATCTTATGGTCACATAAGATTTTACAATTGCCAGGTACTGTGTAACAGTATTTTCCACATAGAATGCAGCAGAATGATCAGTTTCCCTATTCTGCTTCTTGTTTTAATGTTTGTATAAGGCTACCTAAAATGCACAACATCCAGGATAGAAATATTTGAAGTCAGGTAAAATTATGAAAGTTTCCGTTGCAGTTAACAAACGGACAAACTAACTATTTAAAAGGTTAAAACGCAAAACAACGAACACGAAGAAGACATTCATATTAAAAATAGCGCAAAAAGACAGGACAAAAAGACGAAGAAGCACACAGGACAAGCGCTTGTCCTGTGTGCTTCTTCGTTTTTTTGTCCCGTCTTTTTTGCGCTATTTTTAACATGAATGTCCATTACCAACTTGCCCAGCAGACCAAGCTTTTAACGAAGAAGAAAATACACACGACACAGACAGGCCCTAATATTGTTGTGTGTGTTTTCTTTTTCGTCCTTTTGTTGTTTTGAGCTTTTTAACATTTTAAATAATCATGAATTAACTAGCTCAAACCAATGTCTTAATTAAACGAACCATGTTATCGGGTGTTTTTTGTCAACGAAATTAATAAAACCCCTCGATGTACGGCGTTTGTTTTTAAAGAAGTTTTTTTATTAACAAAATGAGCGCAAAAAAAGTGTGAGCCCTGAATAAGAAGCGTAAGGTCTAAAAAGCGACATGCTTATGTTATGCATGCACTGCTAGAATAGAATACAGGGCGATTAGTTTGATTAATCACGTATCGCCTAGATAGTACACTTTCTCTCTATAAGGTATATTCGCAATAATGTTGTCCGCTTGTAGCACGTTTAATAAAAGAAAGCTTAATGCGTAGAGGTTACCTTATAATGTAGATATGCTGAAAATGATGCTCGTTTGCTGCTAAATGGCATGCATTAACGCCTAACATGTTTATGCTGTAGAGTTTAAACAAATCCGAAAACATAATCGTATCAGTATTTTTTTTTAACAGTAGTATTCGCGGTCAACATTGTAATGCATCTATAATCATTGACAAGGTGCTAAGGGCGGAAAGTAGCTCCAGCTGTCCCGCTTCCAGCGCGAGCTTCCTACCTTCGACAATGCTTCGGCGTCTCGCGAGCCTCGAACGTGCACGCACAGCCAAAGCACGGTGGAAGGCACCGAGGACAAACTTGAAGCCTGGCGTTTGAAAAAAAGAAAAAAAAAACACTTCCTGCCGTTCTTACTTTTTCAGTGTCATAGCGCAATATTGCTTCAGCGTACAAATCGAGTCCTAGTTTCCTGAAAGCACTCATACGGCGCAGGAGGCCGAAAGAGAAGAACCGTAAGAGGGAAAGAAAAAAGAGCGCCCTTAAGGAAGACAGCAAGGTTTGGGGACAGGCTGCCGCGAAGCTTTGCCGGATTAAGGATTTACGGGTCGTATATATATATACATATAGCGATGACCTCGCTCCCGAGGCGGCAAGCCAATGGCGTCACCCATGGGGGACGCCCGCGGGATCGGCGTCGTAAATGACGGCGGGGGTGCTTCCCGACTCTACACTCTACTACAGATATAAGCGAGCACAAGTTCCATCGGGCGTAAGCAAGATACAGCGTGTCGTACTGTAGAACGACCCTGTTTGCTTTCGGACATTCTACAACAACGATAAATTATTTTTGTTTGTTTTTCGGCGGCTTCCGAATAACAGGAAATTGAATTGCCGCCAAATGAAACTTTGGTAGTTCGGTCTGTAGATGAAATCGACAAAAATACTTCTTCGCCAGGAATGCAACCAAGCAAATTCAATTCGCTGCTAAACTTTTTTGGTAAGTCACGTTGCATTTTTAGTGACACAGATCTCTAACGTTTGCCTGCGCGTGGTTTTAGCGAAGATTTTGATTTGGTTGCAAGTGTTCCTAGTTGTCATGTATTCCAAACTTTTGAAGTAATTACTAATTCGTCCAACCAAGTTATAATAAACATAAACACCAAAAAATGTGCCTCTTTTGAAAGAGGAGAAAATAAATTTGAGCGAGAATGCACGATAAACACGAAAAATATTTAGCATGTCTAAAATACTTGTTTTTTTAAAATAAAATTGATAAAAAAACAAGCAATCCAATAATTGCTTAGACGCATAAGTAGCAGTGCAGACAATAAATTACTTAAAGTTACAGCTGCAAAACTATTTAAGAAAACGGGGCAACA
>JAZHYW010017386.1:0-17470 GCA_037355805.1 Ixodes ricinus
CGAACATGATTACAAAATACACAAGAAAATGTTCGTAGAAAACAATAACATGGGCTGCGTTTTCTACAGCCGTACAGCCTCTTCGGAGTTTGCCCGTGCGGGCTCTGCGGCCAGGTCCGCACCTCTTACAGGCGACCGCGGCAGCAGTGCGCTGCGCCGCCATAGAAAGGATTTCCTGATGATGGCGTTCTTGCGACTCCGCCGTGCGAGAACCAATTGGAGACTCGTTTCTTTAAACTATGATGCGCGTCAGCCAATGGGGGCCTATCAGTCATATTTCTGCTGCAGACGGCAGGCGTCGCTCTTTTGGGACAGGGGAACGTGCCGTTTGGCGAGGCTTCGAAAGCTGATGACGTCGGTTCGCTCCAAGGAACAGTTATTGCTCTCGCATTAAAATTATCCTGCAGTTTGTGGGGGCGCTCGAGCGCTCAAGCGGGAGAGGGGGGCTGAAAGCACCGCGCTTCCCACTCTAATGGCTCGTTCACACTTTCGAAATACGCACTCGCCGCCGACTGGATTCGCTCGCCGAAGAAAAATCGGGCCGTTCACATTTGTTTCCGTCTGCGGAGTGCGCGGCGCAAGCGTCTCACAGTTTCCCGAACAGACAAGAGTTGACGAGAGCTCCCAAACCTCCTCCTCGCCCTCGTGCGTCTTGTCACCATCGTCGCCAGCTCGTCAGCAGGAATCTGACGTCAGCAAGCGCCACTTCTCCCGTGCGTTCTGACTGGCTTGCGGTGAGAGAAAACCTTTTTTCGGCGTTCAAAATGGGTCCCACAGCGACCTTGCTCTCCGCCGGAAATTCTGCCTGCTTTCGTCGCCGGGCGTCAGAATTCTCGCGGATCCGGCCGCCGGTTCCCGAGTGTGACCGAGGCATAAGAGTGGAGCCAACTCTCCCCAGCTGCCAGTCGCCGCTGGGGATCCCCAAAAGTGATAAACGCTTTTCTTGTTGCACCCGATTCCGGGCGTCGTACCTCTCTACCCTACGGGCAGCAGCAAGGCCAAACCACGCAAGTTTCAGACTCGACAGGTGGGTTCGGAGAAAGCAGTTATGGGCACGGTACCAGTAAAAAGTAACACTGTTACAGTTACAGTTGCCTAGGGGAGAAAAGCAACTCTGTTACAGTTACAGTTTCCGGCTTCCAAAGTAACGTGTTACAGTTACAGTTACTGCAAAAACAGTAACGCCGTTACTTTCTCGTTACAGTACGAAAAATTGGACACAAGCAAAATAACAAACCAAAACAATTTTATTTTACTTATTACACTATAGTAAGAAGAAAGGTTAACTGAGAGATCAGAAAAACTTAAACCCGAAGGGTGCTTTTTCCTTTCTTTTTTTCAGCGTCATTTACGGTTTGAGCATTTTGATGTTCATAATTTATTTGCAATAATTGTCATAACTTAGCATCAACTGTTTTTCAAAATAGTCATCGGCCCGCGTCAGTGAACGTTTTCGTTTATTTTTCAATCCGAGACGAACTAGGACACAGTTGGTCACATAATTAGATTATGAGATAAACTCAGATGCAGACCTAAACGTAGCAGGTCAAACAGCTTCGAAAGAATATAAGGGGAAGGAGTGAGGCCTTTTAGTGTTCTACGAGTGTACGACAACCACCGCGGCGTCTGTGTTGAAAACGCCAACTGTGGAAGACCAGTCCGCATACACGCATCATCGCTTCATCTCGTGTGTGTGTAGGTGTAGTAGAGGGAAATTAGGAGGGGGGGGGAAGAGAAGTGAGAGCCAATTTAGCACTGCGTAGGTTCCAAAACATTGTGTCCTCCCGTTGGGGTGTTTCTTGAGGCTACCAAGGAAAATGGCAATTACACTGGAACCTGCCTTCGTGTTTACTCGAGCGGCGCCGAAGAGAACGAATAAGTTATAGCGAGTTCGTTTCACGGCACTCGTGTCCACAGGTGCCCACTCGCAGCGTGGAGCGGGTTCGTTTCGGCCGGCACTCCACGAGTGGTTGCACTTCTCGAGTTCATTTCAGCGCCGGCACCCCACGCGTGCATGCACTCACCGCACCAAGAAAATCGAGCGTACGCCGAAATGCAATCACGTCATTCCTCGCTCAGGCGAAGAGCGGGAGCAGACGACGAGGGCTCGTCTGCTACGATGTGTCATTCGAGCAGCGGAACGGAAAGGGAAAAAAGTAGATTTTCTTATAGAAATCGTGTCCCGCGAGCAACGGAATCAAACGCGAGCTTGAATTGTAAGCGTCTGCTGCTTCATGAAGGAAGCAATTGACAACCAGTGCTTTATTTGCAAGTTTTTAGTCGCTGTGTTGCCGTACAAACGCTGAAATATACCAGTGTGTAAAGAAATGCTCAAAACAAACGCATCAGCGGCCCCCGATATCTTTATCACCATCCGAGTGCGGGTGAAAAATTTAACATTTGCCGACAAAGCTGCCCTAGAAGTAACCTGCGACTGCCCAATAAGCATCCGAGAAAGCTAAACATAGTGACTTTACCCGAGGCTTGGGCCAACATCATCATGTTTAATGTTTACCTACTTTAGCTATCTTCCCCCGTCGTATTTTGTTTGAGGAAGCTCTCGTTTTCGAAGCCTTTTCCAAGGCTAAGATATGATCGACCTGTAACGACGATCGAAATGGAATGTCCCACCAAACGTTTTGCTAAATATTACAACAGACTAGTTTTAAGCCGTAACCTCTTAGGGGTTCATGCATAATACCATGCTCAAACGAATAAAGCTTCTGCGCGGACAGCATCATAATTTTGTCTTTAGTATAAACGGTTATAAGAATTGAGAGATAGCAACCAGCTGCTTTGTAGTCAGCTGGTTGCGGAAATTTTCGCCGTCTTTAATTATCTCTACGACAACCGAGTTGCTTGAAGTCATCGCATATATAAACTAGAGGTTGCAGCGACCAACGTTTATATATAAACGTTGGCAGCGAATGCGCTCTCGCATCCCAACCATCTACGTCGAAGAGAAAGACGCTAGTTTCGGTTTGAAGTCGGTACTCTTTCTACAATATAGATGGCGACAGGATCAGTCTTCTGCATTCGGTGCATTTGGTGAGTTCGTTCTCCGTGCGACACTCCTGCGAGTGCGATGCATTCTGGGAGAGAACCCGAACGGTGCCAGTGCGTGTGAAACAAACTCGCTATTAAACAAGCGCCGGCTTTCTGCACAATATGGGGACGACTTCCTTGAAAACGAATAGAGAAGAGGAAACGGCGACCGGCTGGGTGTAAAAACGACTGCACGGACATATCCGACAAAGATGAAGGGAGGAGGAGGAGGATGAGGCAGGCGCGGCAGGCCGAATATTCGGAGACATGTTCGGACCGAGCACTGACACCCGCAGTTTGTCCCCACAAGAGAAGAGTGAGCCAAAGTCGGTGAAACCACAGCTCCCGAGATCCTGAAGCGCGCGCTTCGGGATCTCGGAGGCTATAGTAAAACAGACGTTGCTTGCCGCCCCTACCACCGCGGGCGCCGCCTTCTTTTATCTCCCGGTTTCGTGCTGACTCGTTCGCCGTCCATTCTCGGTCGTGGGCTAAATTAGGAAACTTTTCGCTTGTTTAATGCGTAACCACGCTTTTTTTTTGTCACCAAGGACTTTTTGAGAAATATACTTTAAGATGGCAGTTTCACCATGTCCGCGGCAGTAGGTTCGTAAACTGATATAGTAAAAAAAGTAACTTGTAACGTTACAGTTACCCAACAGTTACCCAACGCCCCAATAAAAAAAGTAACAGTGTTACAGTTACAAGTTACCAGCACCAAAGAGTAACACGTTACAGGTAGACGTTACCGAAAATATAACTAGTTACTGGTGAGGGCGTTACTAGTGACTAGTTGCTTACTGCCCAAGACTGGGAGAAAGAAAGATATCCTTGTCTGCCACGTATCTCTTTCCGTGACAATTGCTCTAAAAGTTACGCCCGTTTTATGGATTTTCGACGTGAAGAACATGCTCAGGGAAAGTTTCTTACTGAAAGTCACCGTTATCTCCAAAACAGGGAGGAATAGTTCACAGCACACTGCCTTAGTCCTCACCTTCACCTTCTTCGGGGATCCTGGTTTGACCTGATCGAAGTCTTGAGGACGGCTTGCTTGGCTTTTTCCACGTACAGTTCCCCAGGAAGGACAACGAAGCCCCTTTTCGTCGTACGCAAGCAGCTTGAGATTGTTGATTCTGAAGTGTTCAACAATGAATGTCAACTTGTGGGGACCCGCTCCGCCGCCACCTAATGGCTACCAGACGCCATCGCCCGAAGGTAGCTTAAGGACGGGCCGCCGGCACCCTCGGTGGGAGGTTGTGTATCGTAGTTGGCCAGCTGGTGGCCATGGCGGACGCCCATGGCCATGTTCAAAGGAGCCAGGACCCCCATGGCGTAGAGAGGAATTGTCGACTTGGCGCCGAGTGACAAGGGGTGCGAGGGAGAACCAGTGGTGCTCGCGGGAGTCTGGCGGGAAGATAGGGAGCGGTCGTTAGAACTCGAAGGAGAACGGACGTGGTGTGGTGTGACGCACCGGCAGAGCGACGACTCCATCACCCACTCATGTTAGTGAATAAATGTGCTTATTCAAAGTGATGTTGTGTCACTCGGGGTGGGGGAACTGGACGCGGATAACCCCACAAACTTCTGAATTTTCGCGCGTTGACCAGCCGTTTGGCAGTATTTATCAACTCCATCAGCGATGCACCGAATCCTATCCTGAAGCGGTACGTTGTCAGCCAAATTTCTGACCAGAGATAGTTTTTTTCCCGGTGGTGGCAGTCTAGGCTCACTGTGAACTTGGACTTTTTGTCCAGCTTAGCCTTGAAGTTGACCGGCAGAGAGGCTCCACCAAGGAATGTAACTCTCTCTTGCTTCTTAATACTGGTCAGTCGTTTTCTGGGCAGTCAGAAAAGCTGTCGCTGCCACAGGAACTCAGTCACATCCTTGGTATTCATGGTGAAAAACAACTCAAAAACGAAGACGACGCGAGGGAACAAACAGGACGAACGAAGCTGTTAAGACGACGAGAAGGAACGAACACGACAAGACAAATCTGTTAAAAGCTGTCGTTAGAACGAAGCTTTGGAATGCCACATCCTTGGCATTCCGAAGGTGGGAAGCATAGCTTCTCTCAGCCGGTGCTCTATCTTGACACCCCCTGTAGCCCAACACCTTGAGGAAATCCTAGAACCTTTCCACTTATTTCCATGTCTTGGACCTGATGACCTTGCACATTCATTTGGCATGGCCAGGTGATGGCGGACAGCCATCAAAGGGCACCAGCACTTCTGGTGGCAAGTATCCAGTGCGAATGGCATACACGTACACTCTTGCATCGGCAGGTAGAAAGTGGCCATTAATTTAACGAGAGTAAGAGTTGGCTGGAAAGAGTGAGGGGAACATGAAAATAAGATCGGGAGGGCAGGTTTTCCGTAATAGGTAGGTTTTCCGTGATAGCTTTTGCTTTAATAAGCTAGGCTTGTGGGTGCAGGTTTTCCACTGAAATCAATTGTTGATGCTGCTGACAGCCTTAAAAAATATTTAGAGGTGCTAAAAAAATGTTCGTGAACGGCAAAAAAAACAAAAAAGACCTGCCGTCATCGCTTACATTCACGCGGTCTCTCATTACTTGAAAAAAGTACCGGAAGGTTACGGCGTTCCGGTCGGCTTTTCGACGCCGTTCGACAAGAAGGCTGTACGAATATTTCTCGGACATTGCGCATACTATAGGCGGTTTGTTCGAGAATTCGCTAATCTGTCCGCTCCGCTGAAACTTTTCACAGAAGACGCCGCAGAGTTCGAGGGGACAAAGAGGAGCGTAAGATCCTTCGGCGAAGACTCCAGGCTCCTCCCATCCTCAGACATTTCGATCAATTCGCGGAGACGGAAAAATTCACACGGACAGAAGTAATACGGGACTCGGAGCGGTGCTGGTCCATAAGCAAGAAGGCACAGGACGAGTAGTTGCCTACGCCAATCGGTCACTTTCAAAGTCGACAGCAATTACACGACGACTGAGAAGGAATGCCTTGCCGTCGTATGGGTGATAACAGAGTTCCGCCCGTGCCTGTACGGGAGCCCGTACCGACTTACCGCAGACGACCATTCGCTCTGTTGGCTCGCTAATATTGAAGACCCGTCAGGACGCCTCGCTCGCTGGATTCTCTGATTTCATGGACTTGACATGACTGTCGTGCATAAGTCCGGCCGCAAGCCTGTGACTCTGACTGTCTCTCGAGAACCCCCGTGGAGTCAACTTCAGCTTGCACTGCCGACTACGGCGACGGGGTTTTCATTGGTGCCGTAGGCATGAGTGACATGCCAGCACTCCAGCGGGGCGACCCTCAGCTCCGCGTGCTGATCAAGCACATGGGGGGCCTAGGAGGCGCAGTCGCCAGTATCTTCTTCAGGATCTTGCCAACATTTCAGCTCGTGCAGCTCGTGTACTCTACAAAGATAACTTCGGCACCAGCTACTCAGCACGGCTATTGTTGGATCCCAGTGGCCTTCGTGAAGGCCTTTTCCTCTCCTGCCATGACGATCCTGGCAGCTGGACACCTTGGATACAGCAGAACACTCGCCAGGAGTCGCGAGAAGTGCTGATAGCCCGAAGCTCCCGAAGACGGTCCATTTTTACGTCCGGCCGTGCCGTGAGTGCGAGCGGTGCAAGAAAACCGCCGACCAAGCCGGCGGCACTCCTGCAGCCGATTGTGCCTCCAACCACACCATTCCAGCAGATCGAAATAGATTGGCTTCAACTATTCCCTCCGTTGACTCAAGGCAACCGGTAGATAATCGTGGCAACCGATTACCTCACACGACACGTCGGAACGAAAGCTCTTCCGGAGGCAACTGCCATGGAGGACGCCAAGATTTTTGTCGAGTGCATAGTCTTTCGGCACGATGCCCTCGAGATCCTGATCACTGACTTATGGAGGAGGAGGGAGGAGGAGGAAGGAGAAGGACAAGAGGGGAGGAGGCGAGGAGCAGGGGAGGAGTAGATGAGGAGGCAGGAGGAGAGGCATACCGTGCCCTCCGTAGCCTCCCCTTCTTTTCCATAAGAGCTGCGCTCTAATTCGGCATTAGAGAGAGTCGTAAACGTCTTTTTTTTTTCTTGGACTACACAAAAAGATATTTTAAAACGTATTAAAGGATTTCCTGATGTCGCCTGGTGGAGGCCGCTGAAGCTTTGTTGGAGTGTTGTTATGTGACTTGCGCCATGGGGCAGTGCTGCGCCCCGGGAGCACCCCGTATTCATACAATTCGGTCTGCATTAGAGCGCGACAGATTGGCGAAGAATGCGGCAGTTGACTAGGACAGGTGGGGCCGCGTCGGCAAGTGTCGTTGACGAGCCGTTCCCGTTTCGACTGTAGCGGACGACCGGGCGGACGTCTCCTTCGTGGAGTCTGCTTACCTCGTTGCATTAATTAAACGTTCGCCAACATTTGTGCCGTTCACGACGTGACGCTGTAATATCGATGGTAATCCCTGGATAAGGGGAACCAAGGGGGAAAAGGACCAACACAAATCTTCAAGCACAGCTACGTGAGCAGTGCGCGATTGAAAAAATCCGCCTGGTACTGGTACCGAAGCAGGGACTTCTCCGTTTCCAGTGGAACGCTCTACCCAGTTAACCAGGAGTTAGACGTCAGTAGAGCAAACGGGTTACTATATAGTGCAAACTATATAGTGTATCGATTAGCGTAAAGACACCAATGCGCCTGTCTAGCAATCTGCCAACGAGGTGAAACTACTCAAACTGTCCGTATAGCTCGTCGGTCAGTGCCCTACACTTGTGGTGAAAATTATTTTATGTCGCAGCACTTAGGCGCGCTGCTTCCGGATTGAGCGGCGTCGGTGTCGCCGTCGCCGTCGGCGTTACCACGCGCGTTGCATTATGGGTTGTCACAGTTTCTCCACTAAATTAAGCAGGGAAATGGACCTTTTCCGAGAAGCGTTCTGCGCACGCGCGAGCGCCCGATGCCAAGCGGCGGAAGTTGAAACCAAAAATCGAGAAAATTCGGAAGGAGGCTGTAGATCAGCGAGTAGAAAACGTAATTGCAGCATACATATAATTGTGTTACGCAAAAAAGAAAGCGGATGGAAAGAATAACACGACGTTTAAGTGGACGCCACGGATGCCCCACTTGGACGGCGCGTTGAGACACGCCCCGCTGCTCAGAACGAAGAAACTGGTAGCGTAGCTCCCATTATCGATTGGTAGCACAGGTAGGTCCCTTCCTCGATTTTAGTTCGTGCAGCCACCGCCTGGTGCCGTCGGTATGTGAAAAAGGTCCGGCGTTCGTGTTAAGGCAATATTGCCGACAGTTTTACCGCCAAGAATTTAGCGGGGAGACGTAACCCGCTAAATTTATCAAGGAAACTGACGTCACGTGACCTCAACACGAATTCAGCTTCCCCGCTAAATTTAGCGGGGATAATGACGTCACGACTTGGTGTCATGTCACCCATGAACTAAGTTCAGTGGCAGGAGGACAGGAGGAGGAGAGGAGGAGGAGGGAAGGTGAAGGAGGAGGGGAAGGGGAGGAAAAGGGAAGAAGAGAAGGAAGGGAGAGGAGGGGGCAGGAGGATTAGTAGAGGAGTAGAGGAGGGCATGAGGGGGAGGAGCAGCATACCCTCCCTTCTGTACCCTCCCTCCTCCTCCTCCTCAAGAGATGCGCTCTAGTCTCGCATTACAGAGATTTCTAAAAGTCGTTCATTTTTTGTATTGAAACTTTTTATGGCAAAAGGAGCGCAAAGTCGCAGAGGTGGCACGTCGATTAATCGACAGAAAGGCTTGTACAAATAACTAAATCATTTGATTGCGATCTAGTTGCGAGCGATCCGGTGCAGACGTCGTTGACTGACCTTACCAATGTAGTAAAAGTCACACATTATTTGTATAACATCTGTGCTCAGTGGCATTCCACGCGAAACATTAAAAGTAGGCTGCAGCTCAAGAACTCTGCGAACGCGGAGGTAGCGGTGCAACGATCAGGAGGACATGATCGATAGATGGTACAGTTCTGCAGTCCTTCAGCGAAAATGTAACGCGTTGATGCCACCGAGCGGCTAAACGCATACGTATGGTAGGCTTGGCCGTTACAGTGCCGATGACGTTGCGTGCACGACAGCATATTCCGAGACGGCATCGCGCTCCTGGATGGCTGAGTTTGAATCACGTTCAAATGTCGGCATATGGAACCACAATATAGCCGTCGCGCTCAAAATTCACGCGTACAATTATCATTTACAAGTTTTATTTAGCATATTTAAAATATTCTTCAATGTCTCACGTGCATTTACTGTTATGAATCGTATCCCTTTAACGAGCCCCGTAAATTAGGTTTGTATAGATTTCCATTTGTATTCGACCAGAAAGCTGTTTTTATTGTACTTGTAGTCATATTGTGGTGCTCTGGTAAATGCGAGGACCGAGTCGTCCGATTCCTTCGAGGTTAAGATGTTCTACGCACCGAACATTCTACGCCTATTGTTCCAGAAGCCCGCGTGTACATAAGAGGCTTAGCGCGGCGAGCCAAGCAGTCTCGCCTCAGCCCTTCATACTGGTGTGTACGCCGACTTCGACGCCCGCGACACTCCTTTTGTTATCTTCTGTTTCTTTTTTTGTTTTTTGTTTTGGGCACAAGTTCGCTCCATTAAACGTTTCAGTTTCCTCAGTTATTTTTTGTTTCGTCACCTCGTCATTCGTGACATTTTGGAGGAGGTGCGGGGTACCGCATATCCGTGCAGCATACAACTCAAAGGGGCTGCAGTGCAAGTCCGATTCCAAGCCCGGTGAGAAGACTACTCTACGCGGAACCTGAAACTCGGACCAGCCGCCGCACCAAGGGACAGGATCCAGAATACGGTTTGCTGCTGGACACGCCCAAGCCGATAGAAGACGTCGATGGATAACCAGTCGCAGACCCCGGACGACTGTGACGTTGTATACCTGCCCGCCGCACCCCGGCCTCCGACGTCTTTCCACGGGAAGGTCCACGAGGACATCCAGGACTGGCTGCAGCACTATGAACGTGTGCCCCCATGGTCGCGGAGAAAGCTTCCTCACGCAGGTGAATCGTTTAAAACGCGGAGGGTACCCCGATCGCTTCTTGGGGGAAGTAGTGGATAACCTTGTTTCCAAGATGAAGAAAAAAGATGACGATCCTATTCCTTCCAGAAAACTAACAAGACCGGTGGTGATTCCATACATTCACAATCTATCGTAGAATCTAAAAAGTGGCTGCCCATTTAGAAGTGCCAGTGGTGTTTTCAGCGCCACACAAGCTGTCTCATCTATGTTCAAAAATAAACAACGAAAAGGGAGAGGGTAAAGTGTCGTCAAAAAAGCACACTAAGCAATACGTGGTGTGCAACGCCAGTAGTATATAACATACCAATGAGTTGCGCGAAATCGTATGTCGGTCAAACGGGGGCGTTGCATAAATGAAAGAGCTAGGGAACATGCCTTGTCAGTGAAATAGTCCCCGTCGGGCAATCTTGCGGTGCACTGTGATAGGTGCCCATGTGGCCCGGAATTGGAAAAAACAACAGTTCTGGGCAGATACGCAAACAAAACAGCGCGAGAAATACATGAGGGCATTCCGCATAAGGGAGCAAGGGAAGAGTTTGTGCATTAGTGCGCCGTCACTACACTTAACAGATAAAGAGTTTTTTTTCTTTTTGAGCCAACACCCAGATAGACGGTATTAATAGTCAATGTTTGCTTCAATAAACCTTCAGTTGTGAGGTGCGCTTCGTCTCTGTCCCCTTCTTCGTCCTTGTTTATTCGGCGCTTTCCATTCAACGTGTGGCCCGCTATAACAGACGGACGGATGAGCACCACCTTCAAAACCTGTACTTCTTACTTGAAGGCACCGCGAGGCACAGGTATGACAGCCACTAGGCCTCCACTACTTCTTGGGAACCATGCGCCGCCGAATTGAAGTGGACGTTCATCAACTACCACCGTCGGCAGCGAGCGGAGGACCTTTCTCACACAAGGGTACAAGGCTCCAACGAAAGCATAACACGTTTTGTTTAAGATGTCCTGCGTCTAAATATCCAAACCGATCCGGAGGCCGCGGCGAAGAGAAGAAACTACGCGTGAAGAGCGAAATTTTCGGAAGCTTGGTGCGCATTACCGCGTCGACTGTCGATGGTATTGTAACCGAAGCCACCAATGTCGAACGCGCACTGACGGCCCGAGCAAGCCACTACCACCGACTCGCCGGCGCGCATAGTGCTCCAACCGTCACAGCTTCCCTACTGGACCTGAACACCAGGAGTGCCGACAGCTTTCGGGAAACCGTCCGGGAAGAAGTCCGCAATATCCTACTTGCTGGAGATTGCCCATCCTCACCTTCACTCGCCGAGCTCGTCCGAGAGGAGGTTCACCGAGCCTTCAAACCTGAAGTTGCGATCAACATGACAACGCTAGAGGAACCGACATTGAGCTAGGCCGCCAAGGCCCGACGACCGCTGCAAGCCAACTGCCAGGCGACGGCGCCACCCCGACGAGATCCTCCGATGCCGCAGCATCTTCGACGCCAGGAAGGACAAGTTTAGGACGTCCGCCCGGAGCGACCCCCGCCAAGGAAGACTGACGTATCGAGAACGGCCGATCGACGCCCGTTGGGCTACCACTGCGGGGAAGCCGACCATATTTACCGCCGTTGTCCCTACCTGCAAATGGGGATGCGTGAGTTCCACCCGAACGACCAACGCCCGAGGTACAACGAACGCCCTCGCGACATTGAGGAATACCCCCGACGCTCGCCCACCTCAGCGCTGTCTTTCCGCCGTGAACCCCGCTCACCATTGTCAAGAAGTTCAGCGTCTCCAGCGCCACTATCCCGCCGAGAGAGCCTGTCTCCACTGCGTCGCCAGGAAAAATAAGCTCGTCAACGCCTGGAGGTGGCGTTGCCGGAACCACCTGAAGTAAATTGCCTCCAAGAACGCCGGAGCGCTCCCACTCTCCCGACGCCAAGCATCGCAACGACGCCTCTGCAACAGTGCCCAAAAACCTAAACATTGCAATCGACGGCCAGGACTCATCGGCACTCATGGACACCGGAGCAGACTACTTAGTCTTGAATGGGAGGCTCTCACCGCCTTCGAAAACTCACGACGCCGTGGGAAGGACATCAAAGACGAACCGCCGGAGGACACCTAATTGCACCGCACTGCTCGCGTTGGGATCCACGGTGAGACGTACCGTGTGAAGTTCGTCGTTCTGCAAGACTGTGCGATTGACGTTATCCTCGGAATGGACTTTCTCTGCAAGTATGACGCCGTCATCGACCTCGGGGCAAACCAGTTGACGCTGCGAAAGCCCGTTTTGCCGCCGGTGGAGACCATCGCGACGTCAACCGCGATCCGAGATATTGCCGACCATGTGAATCTGCCACCGCGGTCGAGTGTTTTCGTAACCGTCATAATCGATCCAGCCATGCACGGTAAAGCTCTTCTGGAAGGCAGCGTCCAACAGCTCCTTGAAAAAGGAATTGCCATCGCAGCAGGCGCAGTGGACCTCCATGAAGGACGTGCAACTGTTCTCGTTACGAAGTTTCGAGAGGAGCCGCAGCACCTAGCAAGGGCTACCGCCGTTGCCTACGTCGAGAAACTTCAAGCGCCAGCCATATTCACCGCAATTTCTGGGGAAACCTCGTCGTCACAGAACAAGAGTACGTCGCCGCCGCAGCTCGACATTGACCCCGAGCTCCCAGCTCTTAAGCGCCGGCAACTGTTTGATCTCCTTGCCGGATACAGCGGCTGTTTTGCCACGTCATCGAATGTTCGCCAAACACCAATCTCGAAACATCGCATTGTTACCGACGACGGCGCGCTCCCTGTCCACCAGTCGCCGTACCGAGTCTCCTTAAAGGAAAGGAAGGTGATTCAAGATCAAGTCCAGGAAATGCTCGCGGCATCATTTAACCACCAAGCAGTCCGTGAGCGTCCCCTGTCGTCTTTGTAAAGAAAAAGTATGAAACCCTGATGTTGTGCATGGACTATCGTCGACTGAACGCGTTGACTAAGAAGGATGTCTATCCGCTCCCGCGCATAGACGAGGACGTTAGACCGACTGCGCCACTCCCGATATTTTTCGTTGATGGACCTACAGAGTGGTTACTGGTAGATTGAAGTCGAAGAACGCGACCGTGTGAAAACTGCCTTCGTCACTCCCGACGGACTGTGCGAATTCAAACTGATGCCGTTCGGACTTTGTACAGCACGAGCCACCTTTCAGCGTGTCATGGACACCGGGCTGGCAGGTCTGAAACGGCAGAGCTGCCTCGTGTACCTGGACGATGTTCTGGTATTTTCACGGGATTTCGACGAACACCCGAGACGGGTTCGAGCCGTGCTTCAAGCCATAAAAACCGGCGGCCTGTCACTCCAGCCAACAAAATTTCGGTTTGCCTATGTTGAACAAAGGTTCCTTGGCCACGTCGTGAACAATAAAGGTGCTCCGTCTGACCCTGAGAAGACCTGCTCCGTAGCTGCATTTATGCCGCCGTCTGACACGAAGGCCATGAGAAGATTTTTCAGACTCTGTGGCTACTGCAGACGGTTTGTTCGGGACTTCGCCAAGCTGTCCGCACCGCTGACGCACCTCACGAACGACGCCGTAATGTTTGAATGGGCTGAAGAACACCAGGGCTCATTCAATGAGTTCAAACGAAGAGTCCAAACGCCCCCGATTCTCGGCCGTTTGAACCAGTTAGCTGAAACAGATCCACACAGACGCCAGTACCACCGGATTTGGCATGGTACTGGTCCAAATGCAGGACGGGGCAGAGCAAGTTATCGCATACGCGAGTTGGACGCTGTCTAAAGCGGAGAAGAACTGCACAACGACTGAAAAGGAGTGCCTTGCTGTCGTTTGGGCAGTAACAAAGTTCCGCCCATATTTGTATGAAAGTCCTTCTCGCGTGGTCACGGACCACCACTCGCTCTGCTGGCTCGCGAATCTGAAGAAGCCCTCCGGATGCATCGCCCGGTGGAGCCTACAACTGCAGAAGTTCGACCTGACCGTGGTGCGGGCACGTAGCCAGGATTTTGTTTCGGGGGGGGGGGGGGGGCACCCATTACAAAATACTGCATGAGAGGAAGGGGGAGAGGAAGTGAAAGCAAAATGGAAGATTTCAAGGGAGGGGGTACGGGCCCTATGCCCTCCCCCTCCTGGCTACGTGCCTGCCGTGGTGTACAAGTCCGGCCGGAAGCACAATGACGCCGACTAACCTGACAAGGGCCCCAGTCGAGGCCGGTCCTTCCTGAATCGAAGACGATGACAATGAGTGTTTCCTCGGCGCTCTGGATGTCAGCGACATGGCAGTACTTTACCGAGACGACGCTGAACTGCGAGTCTACATCGAGCACCTAGAGGGATAAGCGAGTACGGTTTCCCGTGCTTTCTTACGAATCATGCCTAGGTGCTCCATACGGCAGCGGGTGCCGTACAAAGAGAACTTCGTCAACAACAACACAGCATGGCTGTTGGTTATTTCTTACAGCCTTCTAAAACAAATCTTCCAAGTATGCCATGACGAATAAGTGGCTAGACACCTTGGCTACAGCAGGACGCTCGCCAGGATTTGAGAAAATTACTACTGGCCGAGGTTACCGAAGACCGTTCACCTCTACACTTTATCAAGCCACGAGTGTCAACGATGCAGGAAACCACCGACGAAACCGTCAGGACTTCTGCATCCGATTGCTCTCCAGTCCACGCCGTTCCAGCAGATCGGTAATGCCGCGCGCGCAGCTGACCAAATAGTCAGTGCGCTCATGGTTTTGCGGTTTTGGGCTTGCCTTCCACGCAAAATGCCGAGGTTTGATGCCTGGCCGCGTGTACGCATTTTTGTTGACTCTATAATGTGATGTTCAGGTAAATTCGAGAACCGTGTTGCTGATTCGAGGCTAGAATGTTCCACGCGCCGAACCTTCTACGCCGATTGTTCCAGAAGTCCCTCGTGTACATGAGGGGCTTCACGTGGCGAGCCAAACCAGTCTCGCCCCCAGCGTTCGATCCTGCTGTTACGCCGACTCCAACGCCCGCGTGATGATTTGTTTGTTTATTTATTTATTTATTTTACAATACCCCCAGGGCCATAAGGCGTTAGAGAGGGGAGTGGGTGTTAAGTACAATGTTTGTTACTGCTTCTCGGAATCTGATGGGGTCCTGAATGGTGACGATGTCTTCGGGAAGGTCATTCCAGTCCACAATTGCATCAGGAAGAGGGGCGTGCTGATGTGCTGTGGAAAAACACTTTGGCCGGGCTATTTTATTGCAATGATCGAGTCTGGAGGAAAGATAAGCCGGTGGGGAAAGAAGAGACTGATTTAGAAGTGGTGAATAAAAAACTTTATGCAGAAGGCAGAGACGGAATATTTTTCGACGGGTGAAAAGCAATGGGAGAGAGAGATTTGATTTAATGAGGGAGACACTGGAAAAACTGGAGTAATCAGACTGAATAAAACGCGCAGCACGGTTTTGAACAGATTCAATGTAGTCTGTTAATGTAGCATGATGAGGGTGCCAGATTGAAGATGCGTATTCTAATTTAGACCGGACTAGGGCAAGATAGAGGAGCCGTTTTAGTTGAGAAGGGGCGGATCTGAAATTGCGACGAAGGAAACCCAAGCTTTTGTTAGCGGAACTCACAACTGAATTAATATGGTTTTCCCAGGAGAGGTTTGAAGTTAGAAGAACGCCGAGGTATTTATACATATCCGTGGGTTGAAGAGGGATGCCATTGAGAAAATGAACAGGAGAGGTTTGAAAAGAGGAACGAGAGAAGCGCATGCATTTACATTTGCTGACGTTAAGCGTCATCTGCCAGTTAGTACACCAGCTCTGAACTAGGTCGAGGTCATTTTGTAGGGTTAAAGAGTCATGAGGGGATGTTATTTTTCGGTAAAGGACACAGTCGTCGGCAAATAGGCACATGGGTGAAGATACCTGAAGAGGAAGATCGTTGATGTAGATGAGGAAAAGTAACGGTCCAAGCACCGTTCCCTGAGGCACGCCAGATGTTACGGGGGCTAAAGTGGATGAACAATCATTAACATAAACAAACTGATGACGCTGAGAGAGAAAAGATTCAATCCAGGAGAGAACATTATTATCGAGGTTTAATGACGATAGTTTTAGAAGCAGTCTGTTATGCGGAACTTTGTCAAATGCTTTAGCGAAGTCGAGAAATACAGCGTCAGTGGGGTAGCCAGAATCAAGGTTTGCGAACAGGTCGTTGGTTAAGCAGAGAAGTTGGGTTTCGCAGGAGTAGTTTCGACGGAAGCCGTGCTGCGCTTTGTTAAAAAAGGAGATAGAATCAAGGTGAATAGATAGTTGCTTGTGGATTACGTGCTCGAGTATTTTAGAAGGTACAGAAGTTAGAGATATTGGCCTATAGTTTAAAGGAGAAGATTTATTACCGCTTTTGTGGACCGGGATGACCTTGCCGATTCTCCAATCTTCAGGAACCGCCGCCGTATCTAATGATTGCTGAAAATTTTTTGTTAGAAATAGGCTTGAGGAATATTTAGTGCTTTGTAAGACCTTAGAATTTATGCCGTCGACACCACAGGAAGAGGACATTTTCAGTGACTTAATAATACTAACAATACCTTCGAAATCAATACAAATTGGATCCATAGGTAAAACATTGCTAGTAATAGGTAAGGACAGTGTTAAGGGAGAGTGGGCGGTGAAATGGGAAGAAAATAAATGATTAAGAACTGTGGCACACTGATTAATCTCGATAATGTTCTCAGAATCATCAATAAGCGCTAGTGGGGAGTATGGTGCATGATTTACAACATTCCAAAATTGGCGCGGGTTGTTTAGTAGCATAGATGGAAGGGTCTCCTGGTAGAATATACGCTTCTGCTGCTCTAACATAATTTTATAATTAGTGGCACATTCATTATATCTAGACCAGGATAAAGCAGTGTCTTGGTTTTTGGCTACTCGAAAACGTCGTTTTTTCTTATTGTTAAGGGTTTTCAGTGAGCGCGAATACCAAGGATTAGAAGACCGGGAACTGATGTTAATAGTTGGAACATGAGCTTCAATGAGTTGCAGTAATTTGTTTTTAAAAAGGCACCAATTTTCATTTATATTCCTGTCGTCAAAACCCTCCAGGAAGACTGAGAAATAGCTTGAGAGGTCCTGGTTAAGCTGCTCATAGTTCCCCTTATTATATAGCCTTATTTGCTTGGTCAACCTGACTGGTTCTGGTGCTTGAAATCCTAGGTTATAGGACACTGCTTTGTGGTCACTGATGCCTTCAAAACCGGTAAGAGAGGTAATAGATTTCGGATGGTTAGTCAAAAGCAAGTCTAATATATTTGAACATGTGGCGGTTACACGGGTAGGGAAAGAAATCATCTGCGAAAGGTTAAAATCCAGGCAGAGACTGATAAAATCGCGACACTCACCAGAACTTCCACTACCAACAAGATCTGCATAAATTTCAAT
>JAZHYW010017387.1:0-11933 GCA_037355805.1 Ixodes ricinus
CGCTTTTTACAAACATCATTGCTCGAACAATAAACAAACTAAAGCGTGAAGGCGTATCAACGATATGCGTCATCGAAAAACAAAAAAATATATCATAAAGCTATTTGGTTTATCGCTTATCAAGCCGATAGTAGTGGGAAGGACACCCTCGAGCGGGCACGTTCCATGTTGCGCCACGTGACTAGCTTAGTTTCCGCTGAATGACACCAGTCTGGCGCTCCCCAGAGAAAGCCGCACGCTCGCGCGTTATAGACAAGTGTGATTAGCACTGTACATGTTACACTCTTGTAACAGTTTCTGTGACGGTCTGTCACACTTTCCCTCGGTTGAGTGTGTTAACTCGGCATGGCTTAGCAGCATATGTGAAAGAAGAGCTTGTGCCGTATACCATAATATCCTGAAAGATGCCTCACCCTTGAAAGATACCCCCCCCCCCCCCTCCCTCCCTCCCTATTTTCAACATGATTTCCATTTTTTTTTTCTTCAAAAACACTGAAAGATATAGCTTAAGGCCTGTTCAGACTCTTGCGACCTCTTAAAACTGGGTTCCTTAAAAACATCTTAAACCAGAGGACACACTGACGCCATCTATTGGGTGGCAGTGTAAACTTGGCGGTCCGGCATATTTTTTATTTCTCACGCGCATTATCCTTTCTTTTTTGGCTCGAAAACTTTGTCAATATTATAAACGAGCCTTTCTTATGGGTATTACGCACATTTGACCTCAGAAATCACGGAAAACCTTCGCTCTTCTGAAATACAGTTCCAGGGTCACCGCATAGATGGTGCCACAATGTCAGTGTGTTCCCTCGTTCTAAGAAATTTTAAGAAGTTTTAACAGATCTCGTCTCTTTCAGTCGTACTCGAGTTGCAAGAGTGTGAACGGGCCTTTACTTTTAGTAACTGCAAAGCCCTAAATGGTGACCTCGGTGGGAATGGTGTTACATACCTACGAAGGGAGACGAGCGAACACTGCCGACTTGGAAGGACAGTCATTTTTGCTTCATCGCCCCTAGCTGCGATCACCAGTTTCACGAGCCACAAAATCTAAAACTAGCATTTTTTCCAATTTTGTTTTTTGATGGCACACCAAAAGTTAGCACAGTCCTCATTTTCACCCTAGTTGCTTTTAATTTTAGGTGGGCGGCCTCTCTCGATATTACGGTAGTCTGGGATAGCGCAAGTTCAGTTTTCACTCCCACTTGTTTCGACGTCAAAAGTGCATTGTAGCGACGCACATTTTTGCAGACTCTATTGCATCGTACAGGCTAGAGGCCCGAAGATAGGAGTCATACTGCTTTGGCCGAATTTGTTCCCAACTTCCAGAATGGAAAAGAATGGAAGACTGACTTTTCATTCTATTTACGAAAAACGCAAGTTTCGCTTTTCTGCCTCATTTTTTTCTTCATCAAGGTGCATTTAGAGCCACTGAGAGTTCTCACAGCACTGCATTGTATGCCCGACTGGAAAAGTAGGTGTTGGTGTTTGCTGGCTTTCTAAATCAAGTGTGGCACATAACGTATAGTATGGATTGCAAGAGAAAAATGCCAGCCCGTCTGCCCGCCCGTGTCGACTTCGATTCCGTTGGGTCGCTGTGTTGTAGCTGTGGGTTTGGGCACCGCAATGTGGTCCTGGAACAAACCACGGGCATTTCTGTACTGTGGGAACATCCAGTGACCCTGTGTGCATCGGGACGCTGTGAAAAGGCACACGTTGAAATTGCCCGAAAAAAGAAATGAAGGGCTCTGGGCATTTGATAGACTCTGATCCCGGACACATTCGATGCCTCGAAGCACTCTTTGTCTGCTATGTTTTACGTGTCTAACAGTGTTCAGCATTTCTGGGACCGGCTTGCATCTGCAGGTGATTGGGGAGGAAGACCAGTTCCTGGCCGTCTGTGACCGTGACGAGAAAATCCAGGTGTCCCGTTTCCCGAACTGCTACAACATTTCCACCTTCTGCCTGGGGCACACGCAGTGAGTCGGCACTCTCTGAGGTGCCTCGGCCTTGGAAGCCTTGGGCCACTTCGACTCTTTTTGCACGTCTTATGCTGCTATGCTAACATATGATTAGCATAAATTAGCATAAATGTTAATTGTGCGCATGTAAGGTCCAGATGTGTGAGATCGCAGCCACCAAGGAGCTAAGAACAGTGGGAAGGTGTCTCCAATCTCCTCGCATCTGATTATAAATTTGATAATGTTGTCACATTTGCATATTTGCCTGATGAAAAGAATTAGGTTCCCCACTGTGAGACGTGTTTCGTGATTTGTTTGCTAACGGCACTGAAACTAGGCATCAGTATTAAACTGCATGGCTTATTGTTTAGTTTGAATTAAACTGTTTCCCATTAAGTGCAAGTGTATTCTGTTTGTTTTACAGATTTGTCTCGTGTCTGGCCCTATTACCCAATCACCCCGAAGTGTTAGTGTCCGGGTCAGGGGTAAGTGACAGACGTGTATTCTGTAGACTATCACTAAAGATGTGCAGTACTGTAGTGGTCATGGTTGGACGGTGCAGCGATTCTGTCGTACGTTGGAAAGATTGAATGTAAATTTCATAGGGAATTAACTGAGTGAGGCCTTGGTCTCTCTTCCTGAGGCAGTGCTAACTTTTGACAAAATATACTATCTAACAGAACTCATCAGCCAACAAAGTTCTTTTTCTACATTTTATGGCACAATGCTTTTGTGTTTCTGCAGGACCACTCGAGGTGAGGGCGTCACAAAAGAAAAACAAAGTGCGACAAGCTGATGTTAAACTACTGCTGCACATCTCTGACCGAGACAGTCTTGTATGCATATTATAGCGAGTTCGTTTCACACGTATTGGCACCGTGCGAGTTCTCTCCCAGAATGCATTGCACTCGAGGAGGGCCGCATGGAGAACCGGGCCCGAACGGACTTGCAGAGTGCAAACTGATGCTGTCACCATCTATGTTGTAGCAAGAGTACCGACCTCAAACCAAAACTGGTGCCCTGCTGCTTGACATGACAGGCAGGAATGCGAGACGGGGCGATCTCTCTGCAATGTTTATGTTTGCGACAGCAAAATATTGGTATGGAGCAGCTTCTGATGCTTTTGCAGCAGATGCCAGCATCTGTTAGCACATCACTTGAGAATGAAAAAGTGATTGCATCTCTAAATGAGTTTGTTTATGATCGTGATCAAGGGTTCCTCTGATACTCGAGCATATTACTTATTACCGTTTGTGATAAGAATAGATTGGGCATAAAAGGAACACAGTCTTCTTTAATAAGGCCAGGGTAGGTTTGATTTACAATGAGTATTAAAAACCGTTTGAAAAGTGAATTATAGCGCAACACTTCATTGGCGTAAATCCTCTCTCCCCTCTCCATTTTACACTGTGCAGTTAGTTTAGCCTGTAAATTTTTGCAAAATGCCAGCAAGAACCGGCACACCCGCTAACACGTTTACCAATAAAAATCTGTCCCGTAAGTTTAATGAGCCTACTGTTTTTGTGTTCCTCAGTTAGTACCATCTATCCCGTTATTTTCTTCTGCGTACACTTAATTACCTTGTAACCTGCATCAAGCTAATTGTGACACTATAGTTATCCAGTAGTTGCGTATCGTGTTGAACTGTGTAGCTTAGCTTGCATCTGGCTTTACACCTCGCCCTCATTGTCACACTCTTAGTAGTGGCCTTAGCACGATGGATAGGCTATCGGACATGCCTCTTATAGACTGGACGTTCCATTTCTGTAAGTCTTTATGCAAAAACGTAAACAGAATACACTTAAAAAGTTTATAAGAGTATGTCTAACATGCATCTTGTAAAACTGATGAGAACACGGACGCATTGAGAATTTCGCGATCAAGATGATTCTGTTTGTGAACGGTTAAAAGAAAAAAGAGTGGGCAAAAACGTTGGTCGGTAGTTCAACTCGTGCACTTTTCTTTCTGCGTTAGTTCTGTTGCGAAATCGGTTTTCTTTTGTGCGTTGGGTTAAAGCCTGGCAGCGAACGTGCGAGCGAGACGGTCTCTGTGCTTTGCAGGACGGTACAGTGTGAGTCTGGTGTCGTGACACTGGACGCCAGTTGCACCGATTAGACCTCGGTGCTCTGGTGACTCGAGGAGAAGAGAGCGAACGAGAGCCTGCCGTGTGTCGTCTAGCCGTGCTCCCTCTGGCGACACCCTCGCGTGCCTAGTCGACGGGTGAGTTTACAGTTCGCTCGGGAGACTAACCTGCCGCGACGACATTATGTGTCTTGTCATCGTCCGTGCAGTTTCTCGCTCGCTTTGGAACTCAATGTGTTGTAGGGTTGTTTCTGTACTTTTCGAACCGGTGTGTCGCGTTTTCAGGCTGTCCCTCCCGAAACCAATCCCACTTTTCCCCTTTGACTGGACGTCGGAAAGAATACCATCGTAATATTCCGAGACGGTATACGTCGGGAAAAACGAGCCACCCTTGTTTTATGTCAAATTTTTTTCCTTGAAAAAGCACTGAAAGATAGCCCACTCCAGGAACTTGCACCATTTGGCTTTCATGTGATTCGAGCGCCAACGTAGGCAATGAGAGTTGTGTTTTGTTCACAATAGCGTTGTTCGTTGACAACTCGGACGGCAGTTGAATGGGTGAAGTTCTTCCTAAGTCTAAATAGCGCACTCATGGCATCGTCTAGGGCAAGTGATGTAGGCACGAGTAAACGAGAAATTGAGTCGAGCATTTTTTTTTGTGTGCTTTTTTTTGTTGCAGAAAAATGTTTGCTTTTTTATCCCATTTTGGCCTCAATGGGAGATGGGCATGTTTTGGGATGATACGGTGGTGGAATAGTACCAATAGTCCAGAGTTTGTACTCACTGATGATAAGCAATCAATGCAAAGGTTGAAGCGAGCTGTACAAGAAAAACGTTAATAATCCCTCTATTATTATTGTTTTTACTGTACTGACCATCACCCAATAGCCTCACCGTAGAAGGGGCAATAAAATGAAGCCTCGCATGTATCCAGCTGCCAATACTTTGAATATAATACAAGTCTACACATCTCATATGTCATAATGTTTTGGTACAACAATGTTTTGGACTTTTCTGCCCCGAGCTCTGTCAGTTTTATTAGACTCGCAGTAACATATGCATACGAGCTAGACTGTCGTCTGCAAACGGCAGAGAAGATCCAAAAGGACATCGCCTGGAGCCAGGGGGGGGTGGGGGGGTAAAGACGGGAGCCATAGAGTTAACATAATACTCTAGAGGGAAAAGTCCCACGCATTGCGGCCGCTTCAGAACAGTGGGGCATAGACACGGACATCAGTGCCCCAATCGGTGTTAGGCTAGGTAGGCAAGCTGCCGCCCGTTACAAAGGGTTATTGTCATTACCATCCATCCATCCATCCGGTGGTCCTGACGGGCCCACATCACTGGCAATGCTTTGATATATACCAAGAAGCAGGAAAATATCAACCATGTTGAATTAACCGGAGACTAAGGTAGAAGCGAAACATCAAAACATTTTTACGTTTTTCTTCTACCCCAGTCTGAGTTTAATTTAACGTGGTCGATATTCACCAGCTTGCCTGCACCCTCACTATATTTTCTAGGAAAGATATCACTCGAAGGTATGTACTTATGTTTTCCTAGCTTTGCTTTGAGCTTACTCGATGAAAAACACTGGAGTTGCACATTGTATAAAAGAAATAAAGCCGACAAGCGCTCGAACGACTTCAAGTCATTGCGGCAAAACGAACGCGCCCGGCCTGTCTTCTGCTTTCTGTTCACGCGCTCTTCTGTCGCTCTCTTTCTTTCTTTTGGGACCTCGTGATGTCAGCGCTCAGGATTTGCCGCGTTCTGCTCCCATCTTTACCCCCCTGCTGGAGCAAGAGAAAGAATGAGAGAGTGACATAAGAGCGGAGAAAGAAAGAAGACGATACGTTAGGCCCGTTCAGTTTGCCACGACGGGTCGAAGTCGCTGGAGTGCTCAATGCGCCACGTCCCCGTTTTTGTGCAAATTGAAGCTGAAGAAAAAAAACTAGATGCAGGCCTTGGGAGTGATGATTTTGCTGCTGCTTTGTGTATAGTAATGCGTAGCCAGCAACATGATCAGGTTGGGACCACCAACGTTCTATGCCCTGCTGTTTTAAGGTGGCCGAAATGCATGCGACCCTTCTCTCTCGATTATTAACTAACTGTCTGCCTGGAGCCAAGTTGGAGATGCGATCTGGATTGTTCATGCGCGATCCTTGCAGGACGTGGTGACATCCTTCTGCTGAGGTGGGAGGCAGACTGCCTTCGGGTGCTGCAGCGGGTGGAGCACTGCTCGCCGCCCCGGGACGTCTGCTTCGACGAAGAGGGCTCCCTCTGGGTCGTGGGCACAGATGCGTCGAACCCAGTCTGTTTGTACAGCCCTGCGACTGGACCCACGGTGAAGCGATCGCTTGCACTGTGACTACGAAAACTATGGCTGCTAAATTTATAGACCAGGTGGCGTAACCTACCATCCATTCGGTATTCGTGAGGCTCTTTGGCACCCCTCAGAGCTGTATATATAGAGAGAGTTTGGTCAATGGGACGAAGCGGGCAGGGCCAGGGCGTCCACCAGACACAGAATGAGGACGTGACATGCTCTCTTGGTCAACCAGGAGCCGAAAATGGTATGGTAGCGAGAAACAGTTTAACGAGTGCGTAAGAGTTAAGTGTAGTAACCTCCCATGGTTAAAAATATGGTGCACGTGATGTTTCAATTATGATCATGCAAGAAGATGCAAGAAACAAATTTGCTGCTCAAACTCGGTTTTGCTCAGACGGAGTTTGAAAAATTGGACGGCAGCTTCCCGGCCCCTCGGCACCTGGGCGTACGGATTACGCAGACCGTTCTGCCAATCTCGCAACCTTTTTTTATATCTCCTATGTCTTTTTATATTTTTCACCATGATTTTGGCACTGTGATCGAAAACATCACGTGCACCACATTTTCAGTCGCCGAGAGTTACTCCGACACGCTTTGTTAATTTTTGTTTCTCGTGACCGCTGCCAGGGTTATTATTCGCTGGCTTCTGGCTGGCCACATTTGATTTGTGAAGACGCCCTGGAACATGCCCAGCCCACTTTCGGCCAATGGCGCCTCCTTAACTTCCCAGTGAATGGCCACTGCTCCATCTCCAGCGAGCCCTACCAAAGAGGTCGGCCTGTTGCTGGGAACGGAACCCGTTCCGTCAGTTTTGGGAAGGAACTTTCTTAGTGCACATCTAGTGCTTAAAGCCTCCCTTGGGCTTTGGGGGTCTCTACAAACTGTGGTAAAAGAAGGAGACGGGAAGGAAGGAGGGGGGTCATATTAGAGGCACACAAAACTGACTTGATTAAAACAAAAGAGGAACCCGGCATGTTTCTCAGGAAACCAAACCGACCAACAACACGGATTTTGATTAGTATTCTTGTCAAGAATTAATAGTGTCCCTGAAACATCCGCCATTTTGTTCTACACGAAAATGACATTCCCGTTCACAATATAGTTTTTCTTTCTCTGAGATGGCTACTCAACAAAACTTCAATGGGGAAAATCCCAACATTTCCGATTACAAGACGGAGTACTTATGTATGTGTTTGCATTAACGCCAGAGCTTTGCCGAGAGGTTTCGGACCACCCTTCAAAATAGAAAAGGGGTACGAGACCCGCCCCCAGACTTTATGCACTGGGTGCGTCTGATGGATGTGATCCTTTGTTTGCCTACGAAAGACATAGTTGAGGATGGAAGCTAAATTTGAGCAATGTCAATGCTTTTACTTTTAGAGCGCAGCTCGTAGGCGCCCGCTTCCCGCTGAGCGCGCGTCGCCGCCGCCGCCGGCTCGCCCGCCGGCGTCGCATCGCCTCGGTAGGTCACGTGACCCCCAGGTCACGTGGTCCCAGGTCACGCGACCCTCGGTCACGTGACCCCCGAGGTCACGTGATGATGAGCGATGCCGATGACGTCATCAGTGCACGTGCCCCCAGGTCACGCGTGACCCCTGGTCCGCGTGACCCCCGAAGTCACTTGATGATGACGCGATGCGGATGACGATGATGTCATCGTGACGCCACTGATGATGTCATCGCATCGACGTCATCGCTATCATTCCTGATGACGCCATCGGTGACGCCAATATGACGTCACCGGCATCCGCATCGCCATCGCTATCATCATTGATGACATCATCAGTGACGCTCACGCTATCCCCCCCACCGTACCTTCCTCCTCCTCCTCAAGAGCTGCGCCTCTAATTCGGCGTCACGGGAGTTTAACGTTTTTTTTTTTTAATTGTGTTTGTTATTACCGTAAAAACAGATACCTCTTCCATGCTTTATGAATCTGAGGAGTTTATTTCGAGTAATTTGTTAACAAAAGCCAAAAATTTGTTTAGGGGTTACTCAGACTGGATTTCCACTGGTCCCTATAAACTTTAAAAACCTTTGAATGTCACTTTAAGCAAGAGCCTTAGTGAAAGCAAAATAGGTAGGATGGTGACCGTATATGCGCAATCGCTCATAACGCCAAGAGTCTTGGCTATGCTTAGGGTTCCGTGTTTTCGGAATTTATTTTTGATGAAATTCGGCAGTTGTTTATTGCAAATTGGGTATTTATCCCAGTTTAATAAACAGGAAGGGACAAAACACAGATGCCTACTGTATTTCCAGTTGCCGAAAGTTTTAGATAAAGAGGAAGAATATCCGAACAAAACTCGGACCAAAAGGCTGAACGCCATTTTAACCGAGCCATAGACTTCAACACAAGCCCACTTCAACAAGCTCTCTACAGCTTGTAATAAATACAAGCATACTTAACAAGCTTTTGTGTCGCTGATGGCAGCACACTCGTTTCGATTAGTGACCCTTAGCATGGAAAATTCCCTTTCGACATTAGCACTAGAAGCGGGCAATGCTAAAAGTCTCAGCGCGCAGCATGAGAGGTCTGGCCATTGCACAGCATGAAGTCTCCAGAACGACATGGGATCCATAATGTTAGCAATTACATAGTTCCGATAGGTCACAAAATCATCAGCGAGCTGACGCATGTCGTCATTCTCAAGAAACACAAGCCTTAAAATGTGCTCATAGTTTTCAAACAGACGGGGCAGCTCAAGCTTCACATATAGATATACAATTTGCACGTTGTACCAAAACGATTTGTCCGTGTACTTCAATTCATCCACAAGTTTCCTCTCAGCCGTTTGGGACCACTTTCTAGCAACAGCAGCGTAGTAGTCACGAAGGTCTGCAACAGTTCTGGAGTGATCACATTTATCAAGGACGTGCAGCAGGCTTGCGACATCAGGCGTGAGGCTCACCTGGGATGGGTCACGCAGCTACAACTGACTGAGCAGCACACGTGAAACAAACTCCTAGTATCAGGTGAACCTCATACACCAGGTTACTTTCTGCTTCAAGTTCCTTAATGATTGACAGCACAGCAAAAGCATTTGCCCTAAGACACTTCAGCTTGATCAGTAAATCGTGCAGAATGTCGGATGAGAAAACAAGAGCTTTCAACTCCTCACATTTCTTGCCTTTAGCGTCGTCACTCCTCAAAAATGACAGGATGGCACGCCTTCAGTCTAGGATATCTTCGGGAGATTCGTGGAAGGAAAACCACTGAAAAGGACTCGTAGTCGAAAGAGACCTGATCTTCATGCCTAAAGTCTGGCATACCACACCGAACTTACGGCGCAGCCCTCGAGACGACTTTAACAGGGCTGGAAAGTGCGCAACAAATCCGTGAACGTCCTTAAAGGGATGGTGAACTGAAATTTGTATTTCAGAAAACAATGCAGGAGCTGTAGGCGGGACGCTACAATCCCTACGAACACTACTCGTAAGGCAATATCTCGAATTGACGGCCGTATTTTTGGAAAAAGAGGTCGAGATTGAACGAGGCCGACGAGGCGCGTGACGTCAACATATCTCGTTTCCTCCTCTCTTCGCTTCGCCACCTCAAGGCGGCGAGACGGAGAAGACGCGAGGCCGTTTCCTCTCCTTCTCGACTCTTCTCGGAGAAACAAGACGTCAACATATCTGTCAAATGCGCCTCTTTTTTTTAGAAAAATACAGTCATCCGTTTGAGATGTCGCAGTACGAGTGATGTTTTGGTGTTTGTAGCGTCCCATTGCACGCTTCTGTCGCCGTGTTTTGTGGAATCCAGATTTCGGTTCAGCATCCCTTTAACAGATGATTATGGGTAAGCATCAACTATAACTCCCAAGGCGGTCCTGAGCCAGTGTGCACGTTTTATGTTCCCAAAAAGGTGCACAAAAATTCTGAATATGAGGGAACTGCAATCAAGGCTACGACAAAACCAAAGTAGAACACAAAGAAAGCAACCTGCTGGGGATGTGAGGAGTACTATCTGTGCTTCAGCAATATAAGCATTCCTTCATTGAAAAGCACACGTGTTACGGAGTCTAAATCTCCGACCAACCAAAAATAGACAACGTTAGTTAAAGTACACTAATTTGTAGAAGTAATAGCCATGGATGTGAGGCACATTTTCTATATTTCGAATTTTTCTTACTTGTCTTTTAATTTGGCATAGCTGTAGAAGTTTTGGTGTTTATAGCCTACTCAGCATGCATACATTGCATTTTCAAGAAATAAAATAAAAATAAAACAAAAAAAAATCCCTTTCTTTATCGTCATCTTCACTCTTACTGCTGCACTGTGCTGGCATTACTTCCTGTACTCTGTCCTCTAATGAGTCATCACGACAAACACACATCCTCGTCAAGACTAGCATATTCTGCCAGCTCGGCGTTCACATTATGTGCTTCAAGGCCAGAAATCATGATGCCAGTGAGCTGTTCCTCATCCTCGATGTCGTCTTGGTCATCATTGCTTGTCTTGAAGCACATAATGTGAACGCCGTTTTCCGCTCATGTGTGCCCGCTTGAGCCCCGTTGAGTGCGCTTCTTTCCGAGCACCGGTGCACTGCGGAGAAGCAACACTCGCAAAAGCAAGCTCCGCGGGTATTGCTTCTCTGCGGTGCACCGGTGCTCGGAAAGAAGCGCACTCAACCGGGCCGCGAGAACAAAAAAGTATGAGTTAAGCGAAAACGCCGTTTGAATTAAGCGGCTTATAAATACATTAAAAACAATAGCGGGACAACCAAAATTTTTAAATCTGTTTGAATTAACCGGAAGTACGAAATATCCGAGTTTGAATTATCGCGAGCCTACTGTACTGCTATTTATGGACGACCAGCGGACTCCTGGCGTTTCGTCAACGGCGATGGAGATTGGACGTCCTTTCACCGGACATTGTATCGTAGCAATGTCTTTTTCGTGAATCTCATGGAGGTATTTCCGGTAGAGCCAATCACTTGCCGACATTGTGCATGCGTCAGAGCACTTGCTTCGAAATAGGCTGCCAATGGGTCCATCAGCCTGGTGCTGGGGAACGCCAGCATGGCAGAGTGCACGACAAAACTGATGCGAAGTGCCATCTGCTTCTTGTCCGCTAGCCCAGGCATGCGTGATGGTTCAAGATAACGTAATAAGGCAGTACGAGGTGGTTAAGCTAAACATTTCTAAAACCCAAGACTGAGGCTACAAGAGGGGACAAACACAAGAGGTCTCATGTTTGAGAGATGTCTTGTGTTTGTCCCCTCTTTGTAGCCTCAGTCTTGGGTTTTAGAAATGTTATAGTGTGACGGATTCCTCGATTGAGCTTTGGTGCGACGAGTGACCTAAAGAATACTCAAGGAAGAGTTGAAGTGCCTCTGATGTTGCAATACAATACAATACTATACTTAAAAGAAGCATGCAAAGTAAAGGCAGCTGTCTAGGACTTCTTTCAGTGCCATCTTCCACTAAGGTCTTACGTAACCGAAAATTCATAGTGTATTAGTAGTAAAATGACTCGTCTATATCAAGATGAGGCTTTTTTAGTTGTATGTGGCATCGAGATTGCAGATGCTCCCCAATTCAGCAATGCAACTGAACGAAGTA